>BHFT01022336.1:0-35690 GCA_004320025.1 Laticauda laticaudata
TGGAAACAGCCATATATACCTGTAGAGGAACTGGTTATACAAAAAGTTATGAATTGTGCTGAAATGGATAAACTAACGCTGAGTTTTAAAGGAATCTTCAATATTTTATAAGGTGTGAGAATAACGGTATAGCTGGATAGATCGGAGACAGATTAAGGATAAATAATTTTTAAATATTGAATATAGATAGAATAAGAATATAATTATGCACAAATTAATATTTTTAAATATCGCACAAATGATTGTTACACGATAAGCACCACAGCTATTATTGAATTATATATCTTTTATGTTTTTAATGTAATAAAATTCAATAAAGTTTATTTAAAAAAAAGGAACATTGTTTTATTCACCTTGGACTTGGTTGTTTTCTTGCAGACATTTTATTACCAAACTAGGTAACATCATCAATGCGAGTAGGGAGTAGGGTTTTGCTCTCATTTTATGTTCAGTAGCTTGACCTGTCACTGTTTGTCGGAATGATCATTATTCATTTTATTTAATGATCTAAATAAAGCCTGAGCAGTACTAAGCCTGAGTAGTAGTTCCCAGGCTAAAAATAGGAGGACTGTGTGTTCTAGCCTTATCTTAGGTATGAAATCAGCTGGATAACTTTGAGCCAGAGACTCTTTTTTAAACTTAGAGTTGGGTTGAAACCATTGTTCCAGAGACCACATTCATAAACACATCTATTTAACTAATCACAAGTTGAATTATTTTTGAGAAAGTATGAAAAGTATTGTTCTCCATTGAGTTGCTCTGAGCATTCAGAAAGTGGGAGGTGCTTAGTCTCTGCTTGGATAGTCTGGGCTTAATTGAATAGGATGCTGTTACTCCTCCCTAGCTCCTCCCGAGCATCCCCCAGTTTTAGCTCAGCCTTTGGTGCAATAGGCAGCTTATCCTTGGCCAGAGCAGAAACACTTCAGGTATGCATAGCTATTCAAAATTTTTTGTCATCTTTCTCAATTCCGACTGCAATTTGGTAAAAAAAGAAAAAAAGAGAGAGAAAAAAAGAAAGCAGTTGGAATGAAGCAGATCGCTTTTGCAATCGGACCAACTTTGGCGCTCACAGCTATCGTAATTTTGCTTCGTCTTTCGGCAGCCGCGCCTCCCCCAGAGATCAGGGGTTGACATTATTCGCCGAATATTTTCTGTCTTGCCATTGCGATTCAAATTTTGAGCCGCTTTGAAGAGAGCACTCTCATTTGGTTCCTAATTTCCTTTCTCCAGAGGCATTTCCTCCCCTAGGATACACAGGGGCGTGGAGCCCTTCTTGCTCAGTCTCAGAGTATCCTTTTTTTGTGCCCTTTTAAAAGACTGCAAGATGAAGGTTATAGCTGTGTTGGCACCAAAAGGAAATACCAGACAGCGCCATTTTAAAGTTGGGCACGCAATTTACAGGACTCCACCATTTTGTCCATGTTGCATCATGTGGCTGTATTCCTGATTTTCAGGTTTCCTGTGAGATGCTTTAATTTCCTCAAAGCTCAATGCAGCTTACTAAGGAGAATTAAAATTTTCAGCCCCCTTTACTCCGGTTTTGGGGAGGTTGGTTGCCCTCACAGTGAACAAATAAACTTTATATGTGTGTGTGTGCGTGTGCGCGCGCATGTATGTATGTATGTATATACATACATACATACATACATACACACAACTTAGCAGTACCAGGCCAAGATCAGCCTGATCAGTCAGCTGTTGAGGGCCTGTGGTTGTTGTTTCTTTCTCTGAATTGCCCTGGCATTGAGCATTATTAAATTAGACCATTTGTAAAAAATATTTTTATTACTGTTTTTCCAAAAAACATTAAACTTACATTGACATAAAATCAGATAAATAAAAAAAGGGGAGTGAAAGTAGATATAGGGTCTCTTGCCCCTGTGGTGGTGCAGGACCCTGGTTGCCCCAACTGTCCATATGTAGATATTCTCACAGATTTATATAGATAGATAAATATAGATATATAGATATAGGTGTGTGCTGTTCAGCTTCCTTCGGGTATTATCCCACGTCATTGTAGTGCTTTTAAAGTTGTAGCAACGTAGAATCTCATCTGCCATCATCAGGCTTCTGTATCAGCTTCCACAAAAAACAAAATCACCTAGCTTTGATCCCAAAAACACACTAAGACATAATAGAGGACCGAGAAGATCACAGACCTATAGAACAGACTGTCGCTGCCCTCATAAAGTTTTACTACAGACAAAAATCAGGAAGATTACTACACAGGGCATTAAATCAAGACTGCTTCAAAACAGACAAAAAAATAGGCAGCGCAGCCTTAGTAGAAACCCCAAAGATAAAATGCCTTGGAAAACCAAGGCATATACGAAGGTTCCTGTGCAACATGTCACCACATACATGACAGACCAATAGAAGAATAAGTACCGCCTAGATTGAACACAAAAATGCCAGTAAAAAGTTGGAACACACCTCCTCACAAGTCCAACACATGAAAGCCCCAGGTCATAACCCATTCAACTCATGCATCCAAAACCCTGCCACTATAGAAAACCCCAGCACAGTACATCTCAGAGAAGCCATAGAGATGGAAAAAAGACTGAAAGCATAGATTAGACTAGAGATGATTCCACCAGACTGTCATCATTTGGAAGCCTGCACTTCTCAAATAGAAAGATCTCCACACCCAAGTCCAGCAAACACCTGGGCAACAAACAGACTCCCCCTGATACCTCAGCTCAAACACACCACCACCAGGCACCAATGAACCTAGCTTCCATAATGATAATAGCCTCCTTTACGTGAAGCCAAAGCTGCATCTGAAGCCTCCAATACAGGAACACAGGTTCTTCAGCCAATCAAAGCCAAAAACAGACAGAAGAAACAGAAAACGCCAATCAAAAACTCAATAACAAGAAACACAGACCAAGACTCCCAACCAATCAGGATGTAAAAAATACCATCTTGGGACAGCAAATGGCTACCCATCCCAAATTTAAACTACGGCTGTGATAGCCCTGACCCACATACGGAACCCAATACGGAGCCTGAATGATGCGCAGATGAAATTCTGCTGAAATTGTGGTGCTAGCAACTCTTAAAAGCACTAAAAAATGAACAATGATGTGGGATAATACCCGAAGGAAGCTGAACAGCACACATGTAAGTACCCGCGAAAACTTAAAAAAAACAAACATAGATATAGATATTCATACTCTACTACAGATTAACTCACAGTTAGGGTAACTACAGAATTGCAATGGCAAACAGAGGTGGCACAGGACCTAGATAAGTCCAAGAAATCTAAGGGTCCTTCGAAAGCCACAGAGAAAGATGCTACCCGACGCCAGAAGGCGTTGGAAAAGCAAATTGAGAAGTGCAATAAGGAGGCTGAAAGAACTTTCCAGCCTCCTCCTCCAGTTCCACGATCTCAGACTCAGAGGATGGGGGTTGTATCACCTCGTCTTTGCCAAAACTGGGGAGCCAGGGAGGAGTAACAGTGTCCTATTCAATTCAGCCCAACCTATCTGAACAGAGACTAAGCACTTCCCATTCTCTGGATGCTCGTTGCAGCTCATCGAGAATGGGCATATCAGGTAAGTACCAACCCTCCTTCTGTATTTCTCCCAATATAAAAGCTACATTTATTGTATGAGTTAGAAAACCTGTTCCATAATCCTCAATGTGTCTAGCCAGGTTGTGAAAGTTAGGTTCCTCACAATGCCAGTGTAGAGTTAAAATTAGGTGCAGCATGTCGCCAATGATACCAAGGTGCATCTGTTGTTAACAAGAATATACTGTATGTTTTACTCTCCTTGAATAGAAAAACAGAGTTGTTGCATAAATTAGTTTTCTTCTGTGAATAAACTCTAATGTAAAATTTGTATTTATACAATGCCTACACATATGACTAAAAGCCATGTGCACAATATTTATGTATAGATTTTTATATCATGTTCTGCAAATAAATATCTATTGAATAAATATTCTGTAATGTTTCAAGGCCACTGTATTGAAAATTTTATTTTCATCTGTCTTCACTCAGTTTAATTTAATTACAATAAAGAGGTTTATCAAATTTCATTATGCCTTGAAGTTTCACAATAGTCTAATGATGTTTAAGTCTCAAGAGAGTCACTTGTTCTGTCATATGATCACATTTGAAAAAGACGGTATTCTGTCACATTTCCATAGACTACATCCAAGTTGAGAAAATAATCACAATATCCAGTCACATCATATTTTAAAACAACAGTCCAAGTTGCTCAATGCCTGCCAAGGTGCAAAATGCTTATAAAATTTATCAGAACCAGATACACAACACAAATGAAACCAATATATATATTACTGTTGTGGGGAAAATAGAAGGAGGAAGTATTAGATATGGTCTCCACTTGAAAAATAACAGAGGGGTAAAAAATCCTTGCGGTTCCTGTTTCCTGAGCTGGCCTGTTAGAAGACCTGGCATTTATTCCCTCACGGTAATAAAAAAATATACATGTGTGCTTACAGGAAGATTTCTCTAGGAGGCTTTAAGTGGTGAAAAATCAGCCAATCTTGAAGTGAGCACCAGCAAATTAGGATATAACTCCAAGATGCTTAACCAGCTTATATAAAACTAAATAGTGAATAGACACACTGCTCTTGCTAATTCTACAAATGCTATCTGGTGGCACTATCCCAAAACATAATGAGCCACTTGCTTCACATTAAGACCAGTCAGTGAAACAGATATGTCATATATGACAGATATATTTGACAGACAATATATGACAAACATATATGACAGACAAATATATTTGACACATATGTCAAAATCATATCTGTAGCAACTAATCTGAAAAATAATTAATATGTTCAAAGAATAACAAAAGTAAAACAAAAATTGTACTTTAAAAAAGGATAAATGGGTCTATTTTAATGCAGTCATAATAATTAACTAAAGACATAATAGCTGTTGGATCATTTTCCTTAAAAATTAAAGAATAATAAAAGAAAGAATAATGGTTTTGATTCATTTGTTTAATTCAGTTCTTTCTCTTCTTGTTTAGAGAAGATCATGGTTTTGGTCATATTTCTACAGAAATACTGAAAATTTAAAAGGGTTCTCAAACTTTTGCGTGCTACTGTGTAATGGCATTGCCTCTTTTGCTTGCTAACTTAATTTGAATTGGACTAATCTAACACCTGGACATAGTCTATCTGCAATGCAAACCACAGCCTTTAGAGGGGAGACATTCACAACAATCCAGTGGCTGGATGTGAATCATAGTTTCATTTTCAGCAAATTGGCAGATGTTCAAGAGGAAAACAAGTGCAGAGAAGTTTGCTTTAAGAATCAGAGAAACATTTCAATTTTGCCAAGCAACTCTAAGCATTTCTCCAACACTATCCAAATGTCTATGATAAAGGAAAATAAACAGAAAACAAGAAGCATTTATAAGATAAATTCAGAGTAAGAAATATTCAAATTTATTGTTTCATGGTTTCTCCTGCTGAATTAGGAGACCTAATATTATTCCCTGTCTTTAAAACAGACAAATCTGTACCCTGAAACAGAGTGAAGTGACAATGTTAAAATCCTGGGTAGAGATTTTCACAGCATTTCTCATTTTTATAGAAGTCGTCCAGCTTTTCATTTCTCCAAACTGAAACCCTGGAAGCAATGCTTACTAGTTCCCGACCTGATTCCCTCTCCTAACAAACAAAAGGTAAGTAGACAGGTAACTTCGCAAAGCCACTATCTTCAACAGACAATGCACATGAAGATGTATCATTCTGGAACTGAAACACATACTACTGTGTTGCAGTGGCAACTCCAGATGTTGATGGGTCAGAATTGTCTATGTCCCACTACCTGTCCTGAGCCTCTTCAACTGGTCTTCTGCTGAAGTGTCAGTGCTAGTCCAGCTGGCTTTGTATGAGCAGCAAAAAATAGTTTTGGTTGGTTTTGATCAAAGCAACTCATCATCAAGATTTTCAGAGGCTTTCCCAATCTGATGTCTGGTTACTACATAATTGCCACTGATCGTAAAGAGCCATAGTAAATAATGCATAAACTCATACTGGAAAGAACATTTGTTTTTAAAGTCACTGAAAACTATTCAATTCAAAGATAGAATACTTACGTTTCTACCTGTGAGAAGGGAATTAATGGCATTGTTAAAGTATCACACCTGAAGAATAACAGGTTGGGGAAGTCTTTTTTATGAATGCATGATCAGAACTTTGATTTTCATAACCAAAGGGAGTAAATTACTATAATCCCATATAGTAGTTAAGAGAACAAGAGATTGGAAACACTTGAAGAAACTTGAAAGGGGTATTTAAGAGATTTCTTGCCAAATCATAAAAGAGCCTTGCTCAACTCCCCATTTTAACATTTACCTACACAGTGAAAGAATACCAACACAATTCATAGATGTAATCATTTGCAGACCTGGTAGGCACTCTTAGTTGACATAAATGAAAGATTTATTGTTGGGATGATGAAACAAAGAGCAAGTTGTGCAAACTTTACTGAGTTGGATTATGAAAACATGCCTTTTCCATTTCCCATTTTTAACTGCTTTGGGTGCAGTTTCAAAATAAGGGCCAAGACATGTTATACACAAAAACAAGTTGCATGTTATCATGTTACAGGATCCCCTTTGTATACAAGTTATCTCCATACCTACCAAAAATAACATAAGAAGTTCTTCATACAAAGAAAAATATGCAAAATACAAAAACTATAAAGGAAATTTTGTTGAATGTCCCTGGGAAGGTGTTGAGCAAAATTATGAATGAGAGAAAGTCAAATCTGGCAACTGTAGTGTGGTTTTAGTGTGATCTACAAAGCAGATTGTTATTCAACATTTCATTGAAAAATACATAGATGAAAGAAAAATTTCGACATTTGTTGATTTACAGAGAATGACAATAAATAGATTTTTTTGTTAAAGGTTCAACTCTGAATAGGGAGGATGGGCCAGATTATGTAATATCTCCTTAATTGTTTAATGTATTTATGCAGAAACATATGTGGAATGCTTATGGTGATATCAGAGGTATCCTGCTTAGATTGGGAATGTGCATATACTTTTGCAAACAGAAAATGATACATTTTGTCTGAAATCCTGGAAAATATGCAGAAGATATTAATTTATGACTTGAGAATGCATCCAATAGATCAACTGGCTATTATTACACATGCTCCTCCAAAAAACGCTGCTGGGTTTTTTTTTCAGGCATTTAAAAAATAACTTTGGTTTGGTTGTTGTTAGATGGACACTGCATTCAGATGGTAAAGTAATTATTAAACCAATTCCTGTAGGTGGAAGATGCCACTTGCTATGATGCTTGAATGTAGTGGTCTGTGTCCTACAGGACAAAGCTAAACATTGTTAACGTCTATGGCCCTTGGGGGAAAAAACATTCATAGCAAGAAGGAGGAGTGTTGCCAGGACCGCCATGCACAGGAAAACCAGGTTCTACTTTCCTTTCCTGCCATGTTTCTGACAAAAAAAGAGCTCTCCTCACATTTGGAATTTGTTCCATGTCCTGCTGTCTCAAAAAACAACAACAACCAATTTAATTATTTTCTGTAATTTTTCCTACCATGTCACTTAGCAGCACATTCTCTTTGGTCTTCAGAAAATAACAACACTTCAGATCATTAACACCTACCAAAAAGTTGCAGTGAGAACTGCAGTAATTCCCTTAAATATTTCTTAAGATTTTATGAATCTCATCCCAATGAGTATATCAGTAAGGGTTAAGAGCAGTTCTTTTGTACATACTTTTTGACTAGAAGGGAAGCATGAAAGGACAGTCCAAAAGTAGAGGTAGTATTTGACTTATGACCATAATCAGAACTATTTTTTTTTTCTTTTTGGAAGCCAGCTGGGAAGATTTCAAAGCCAAGATCCCCAAACGCTGCAATCTTTGTAAATACATGCTGATTGCCAAGGGCCCAAATTTTAATCATGTGGCTGTCGGATGCTATAACAGTTGCAAGTGTCAGGACCACTTGTAAGTCAACTGTTCCAGCATTTGGCAGTTCAAATCTCACGAGGCTCAAGATTGACTCAGCCTTCCATCCTTCCAAAGTTGGTAAAAGGAGCACCTAGATTGTTGGGGCCACTATGATCACTCTGTAAACTCTGTAAGTTTAAGCGACAGCTATAAAGCACTGTCAAACGATATATAAGTTTAAATGCTACTGCTATTGTAACTTGAAACAATCACTAAATGAATTATGCACTACCTGTATATAAAAACAACTTATCCAAATATCTTTATTTCCTCTTTATTTCAGCAAAGATCACTCATCACCAAAACCATTTCAGCACTAAATATGGACTTAAAGTCAATCTGAAATGGGTCAAGAAAATCCTCTTATATTCTCATGATGTGCCAAACTCTTTTATCAATTGTCTTGGATCATAAATAAACCAAGGAACTCAACAACCTCAAAATCTATGAAAATATATTTAGGGACCATCCTGTTAAAACAAATGGAATAATCCTCACATTCCTTTCATTAACTAATAGATGGTCACAGATAGTCCTTGACTTATGACCACAATAGAGCTCCAAATTTCCATTGTAAGTCTTCATGGTTGTAAACCACGGCACTCACATGATGAATGTGATTTTATCATTATTTTTTCAATAGTCGTTAAATGAGTGCCATAGTTGTTAAATGAATCAACATCTTCCTGTAGACTATATTTTGCTGGAAACAAGCCAAAAAAGATTGGAAACTGGAAAAAATGTCATAAATCAGAGTCACGTGACTATAGAATTCTACAACTGGTCATAAGGTGTGACGGTTGCCAAATACCCCAAATGTGATCATGTGATTCTGGTGTGTGTGGATATGTGTCACTACGCACATGTAGAGCTGAGTGATAAGTAGTTGTGGGGAGTGGGGATGAAATGTTAAGGACCAGCTGTATAAGTCCCAAATCGAAAAACACAAATCTGCAAAGAGCCATCAATTCCACTGAATCTAATTACTGGATCGTTTAATGTTCTGCTGGGCTTGTTAACCCTCTCTATGGGGGAAAAAAGAGGGTCCATAAAAATAGATTATAACTGGAAAAATTCTGATGAAGCCATTTAAATGAAGTCTGGCTTTATAGGTAGTCCTTGATTAGTGACCACAACAGGGACTTACAACTTGACCAATAAGCAAGGCAGACATTAAGTGAAATTGCAACTGTGCTTATGATCTTACTTCAGCTTTTTTTCGCTTGATACGCAAAGGTTGTAAATGCAAGGATGATCATAAAGTTACTTTTTCTTCATGGTTATTAACTGCAAATGGTTGCTACATGAGGCAGTCAATAAGAGTCACCTTTATAGGTGACAGAAACTGAGGTATCTGTGCATCAGAAATTGAGTTGTCTATTCTTGCAAATGTTTTCATGTGGCTATAAGAAGTAGTTAAGCATGTTATTTATTTGCTACCCAAAAAGTTTCTTTTTGTATCGTATTATTCATTTATTTGATGTAGAAATTGAGTTTAATGAATATTATAAATTGTTACTTAAATAGTAATATGATGATTGTTAAGTATTTCAGTACAATATATTATTTGGCTTAAAGGATGGAGAACAGAATCCAGCACAGTCACATACACGTACGTAGTCTTTTTAAGTGAACTAAATTACATTCATAAGCAAGAATTTAACAACTTTTGTATAATATCAGGTTCATTAATCAATATTATGCAAAACAATGTTAGAACAAAAAGTAAGGGTTTTTTTAAAATTTGAAAACATTTAAGTGGTCTAATTTTTGTTCTCAGACAATCAAAATTCCTATAGTCTGCGACATCAAATATAAAAAAGCATTACATTAATCTTCCAAAGTTCAGGTTTTAAAGACATTGCATCATTATTTTTGTTAGCTATCTTTCTGATTATAATGCAGATGAGCACCAAATTTAATAAAACTAAAATAACACAAGCTATATATGAAGCATAACAGGATATTGAAAAGAGATTAGGCAGTTTCCTTCAGACTACTTACATAACTCAAAGAATAAAGACAGAACGAACAAACAAAAGCAAAGCATAACATAACATAACCCTACATAAATGAAAGGACACAATGTTGAAAAAATAATACATCAATTATACATTTTAACTAAAAATTAAAAAATATAAATTTTGGCAACAAATCCAGGGAACCCAAAAATATCAATAATGTCTTTATGACAATTTATGTTCCACTTTTCCCACTCTGTTGCTGAGAAGAGAACATACTGGCTAAATTTAAACCAGCTGTAATGATGAGTATTACAGTTGGATTGAAGGGGAAGCTTACCTCATGAAAATACATTGTGGAAACTGCTGTTGGAAGATAATAAAAGGATTAAGTGCCATTTTAGTGGACCATTTACTTTTCAGTCAAAATGTCTCATGTATTTCCTGTTCTCAAGTAGCCTGAATTCCAAAATTCCTTTGTCTATTACAGTACATAGTAGCAAAGACTGTCATAAGAAATTAATAATTTTACATAGAAGGGAGCTTTTATGCATGCAGACAGCAAGCTACTTGTTGCCAACTTCCCTTGAATCTGTTCAACACATATTTAACCAACAAATGATGTTGATCAGACTGGAAAAATACCCAGTTTCCAATTTAGCAATAATGTTGTTTCAAAAGACACGAGAAGCAGTTGGGAAGGGGAGCATTTTCCAAGAAAAATTATGAGAGTATTTAATTTAGACTTTCTAAAAAACAAAAAAGACTCATTTTTAAATGAAAATTGACATTTGCAGAGTAATTCTTCATTAAATTTGAGGTGCACAAAACATGAGTAAACCACAGTAACACTTCAGCCTTCAAATAAACTCCTAACCAACACTAATTTTTGAAGAGTTGCTTCCTTGGCTTAATAAATAAGGTTTTTAAAGCAATTTTTAAAAAATTAAGTTAATATTTTAAAAAGACCCATTTTGATAATCTACAATTGTTTACTTTAGGGCTGGACTGTAAAAATAACTTTTTAAATTATTTTAAATATTTAACTTTTCCTTTCCTTTTTAAAATTAAACATATTTTAGTAATCTTGACCGTAAGTCTTCTATAGTCATTAAAAAACAGCACACCAAGTGTTTATTTTGTAATACTACATAAAAACTCAATTCTGATAGGACAAAATACCCATTCAAATATACTGAATTGACTATAGTACTGAAATTTGTTTATACTGAAGAGTATACTTTAAATAGCCTAATATCTAGACCCATAGACTAGTACACATTTATAAGCATTTTCCAGTATTACCCATTATATGAAATTAACATAATGACATAAAGATTTGTGTGACATAACTGAATAGAAAAGTAACACTAAAAACTGCCACATAATAATGTACACATCAAAGGAAAAAATATGCAGCATGTTTTCTGTTATTGAATAATTCCATAATTCTATTCCACCGTTCATTATTGTAAAAACTTGAAACTTTGCTTTTAAATTATACTTTTAAAAGAGAGAGGGCTGTTTTCATGTACATTTTAAAAGCAAACCCCAATATGGCTACACACATACACTGTTGAATAATCCAAGTATTTCCATTGTTTCTGATTTCTAATTTAGGAATATAGCACAATTATCTTATTAAGACATAATGAAACTGGAGATTCTTCCCCTATCTCTGCACCATCTATTTGTGCTGCTTTATGTTAGTGACAATTTATGCAATCTTAAATGTTTTTCTAAATGCAATAACATCATCTACTGCAGTGGAAAGTTATGTGTACTACTTTATTATGCTTGGATTCTTGTCATGAGTATGTAAGCCACATAATTTACTAGTATGAGGTCAATGGAAAGATTTAAAGGATGTTATACACAAAGAACAATTTAGGATGGGATGGATAAGAAATAAGCAAAATCCCTGTTGTTTTAATCTTTTAAAAATATAGCTTTCAGTATATTGGGCATTATATTGGATAACAAATTATATAGGAATATTTAGAGTAGAAAAAAAGAAATAAATACTAAAATACAAAGAACAGTGTATAAAAACAAAGTATGTGTGTAATGACGCATTTTGAACTATTCCATGAGTAGAAGAAACCACATATAGTACTTTAATTATTTAACTTTCTAATACAATCATCTGCATAATGAAACAGGAATATAAGAAAATAAGGCTGTCAGAAATGTATTCTCATCACAGTTATGAATATTTTGACATTATTTGTAACCCAAAGACTTCGCTTCTTAGGAACAGCATTTGGGAAAAATAAGTCCAACAACACTACCATATAACTTTTCAATACAAAGTACATCTTAGTTTGAAAACTCTCACTCCAAAATCTGACCAATATTGTACTTAGGGGCTAACTGTTTTTCCCAAGCACACTCAACCACAACCCTATGAATAAGCACCAATTCTTCAAAGTGATCCTTCTTTATGACATTTAGTGCAGTTATTCCTTTCTAAACAATACAATTTGGGTAGCAAACAAATGTTCTTATATTTCACAACTGAGTTTGGAAGCTTGGTAAAATCTTGCTTTGTGGTTACCTACTCTATTAAGAATTTCATATTATTGTAACTGAACTGCAAATCATTAGCTTTTATTTCAATTTACCACATAACTCGTAATTCATCCAGACAGTGCTTCTCTTAACATGTTGGCATTATGGTGCAGCTTAGATCCTGCCTGATCAGAGAAGAACAGCTATAATAGCTCTCTTCTGAAAACTGTTTTTATATATACATTAAATAAAAGCCATCCCGAAAATTATATTAGATGCTCAATTTTAGTCATTAATAATAATTACTAGGATTGTCTTTCTTTCTGCTATCTATCATTTCAAAAGCTTCTGTTCAATTGGGATACTGTTCAAAAGCAAACTAAAAAAAAAGCATTAAAATGTGCTTCATGTTTCTTGATTTAAAATATCACCCAAGGCACACTGACTCTCAGCTGTGTTTAAGTCTTCTAAACTGCTTTGAACGTCCTATTAAAATTTTTCAGTGGCCTTTTCAAATATAAACAATTTGTATTTAAAAGCTAAATTTGTTGCAGTGGGCAACAAAATGCAACATGCCAATATTTATAAACAGTATTATATTATTTCCTCTCAAAAAAACAAAAATGAAGCATTACTATAGGGAAATAGCATAATTTTGATAAAATAATATTGTGCAATAAAAGAGCAGCTGGTTTTCAACAGGTAAGATACTGTTTCATAATATCACCGTACAGGTTACATAAAACCCTGTAATTCCTATTGGAAGAATATTTTAGAAGGCAGGAAAAAAAGGGGGGGGGAGCAATTGCAGAGTATTTCCAGTCAGATAAATACATTCCAGACTTACCATACACTTGTTTGGTTTTTCTCCCGAATGAACTCTCATATGAATTAGCAACTTGTAACGAGCATTGAAAGGTTTATACCGGCGAATGCAGCCTGTCCAGAAGCAAGTGAAGTCTTCTCCTTTCCTTTGATCAATATGAGTCTTTTCTATGTGCCGGACCAATTCATCTTGCTGATCATAGACAGCACTACAATCAATCCATCGACAGATCTGCTTATCACCGCTGGCCTCCTGCTCATCACCTTCACTCATCTGAAGAGACTTTGGAGACATAGAGGCCTGTAAATGCGTTAGTGCTCCTTGAATGTGGTTTTGCTGCTCGTGTAAATGATAAGGTGGTGGCAGTTCTTGGTGATGCTGAAAAAGACTGGAGGCAGAAGTACATTCATCAAGTGGTTCCTGTTTTAAGAAATCCAACTTCTGTTTGCTGTTGTGTAAAATATCTGGCTGAGGAGCAGAAGCAGTATTCATTATAAGGCAGAAGCTTGCATTCTCTCCTGTGTGCTGCATTGGGGAATGGTCACAGTCCCCTCGGATAGTTTCAGTGGAAACAGGGACAAGGCATACTGAAGGGGAAGGAATATGGCAGTGGTTCCCAGATTGCGAGCAGGACTGCGGGCGAGAGGATTTCTGAGCACTATGAAGAGTGATCTCTCTAGGAGAAGAGGAAACACCGGCTGAATTAGTCCACAGTCCATTCACACAGGTAACCAGCGAAGTCTGTGATGTGCGGATGATAGTTGTAATATCAATCCCATCAGCAGAAGATGGCAGCACAGAGATGCATCTCTTCTTCAGGTTGCTCGCCTGTTGTCGACCTGAATGGTGAGGGCTGTTGAGTGACAAGGAGCCCAGGGAGGAGTTATGTTCATTATTAAACAATTGCGATGAAAGTGAATTGGTAATGCTATTGTGGTCAACTTCAAGATGGAGGCCGCCTGAGCCTTTCAGTTCCATTCTGTCAGTAATCTCTCTGTGTGCAGAAACCTCAGATAGGCCCTTATAATCAGCCAAGCATTCCTGTTTTATATGCTGAGTAGTGTGACTTCCATTCATGCACAGAGTGGTAGAATCTGCTGCGTCTTGGAATTGGAGAGGCCTGCAACACAGTTTCATGGATCATCATTAGGATGTTGAAAAATTAGCATTTTCATGCAAAGTGCAACATCAGTTAAGCTTCTAAGAAAGGGTTGGTCTGAATTTTTTGTGTATGCTATCTCTCTATTGCATTATCTTCATTTGAACATTTTTAAATGCTTCCTCACTGGCAATAAAAAAGAGTACTATCTCTGGGTAGATAAGAGCAAACTACACTCATTTTTGTTAGCAAACTAACAAAAATACCACTACAACATCTTGCAAAATGCATTTTTTTTTAACGCAAGCTATGGATTCAACAGATAACATAGGCAAAATATAGAGCATTATGGTAATTATATTCAGATCTTTCCAATAGTACAATTTAGTTCAGCTCAAGCAGAAATATCAATGATGTTACATTTATTTCAGGACTCTGGTATTACCTTATATGATTAACCAATTTTATTAGCTGTTTAATAAAGCTGTAAAATTATTGCTGCTCACATCATCAGATTATGCAATGGCTAAACTGGTGTTAAGATTAAACTGATATTATATTGAAATGGGGACATGCAGATGCAAGTTGGATATAGAACAGATTAAAAGTTCTGTATCTTATCAATTAATAATTGTAATATGTTAAAAACCATTGTGCTTGTTGAGAAATTGTCTCTATTTACTATTGAAATTGTCTCTATTTACTATTATAAGAGAGCAGTTCTTTATTTTCCCCAATCAGTAACTTGTAGTCAATTACATGAAATATGAGCATTAAGATAATTTAATTAATAAGCTTGCCTGAAGTACAAATACCATTCTAAAGTAGGTTACAGAATTCTTAACTACAAGTTTTGATTTGACAATATATCCATAAGTTCTGTGTTTTTCTCTCATTCCCTACTTCTACCTCCTTTTTCTCCCTTCCTCCCCCCGTGACAATTTCCAATATAATCACGCTAATAAATCCCACAAATTCAAAATGTCATCTTAAAAAGATTTAGAATATTTATAATTCACTACAGTTTCTTTTAAAAATATTTTCTTGCTTTATTGTTACAATGACTTAGATAAACATCTCTTTTTAATTTAACATTCTAGTCCCTGAATAGATGTTCCATATATATATATATATATATATATATATATATATATATAATATATTATATTATATATATATTAATAGAAAATTTTATTTGGGTTTTCACAAAAACAAAATACAATAAAAACTTCTTTTTTGGAAAATAACGTGGTCCCAAGGTTATCACTTCTTTCATACAGACACAAAAACTCAATTTCAATGCTATTTTTATATTCTACTCCATATCTTTATTACCGATTTTATATTTTCTAGATAGTTTTTCGCCCTTTAATATTTCTCACTTGTATTTTAAATTATCTCATCTTCATTCAAATAATTTTATAACTTTGGTCTGTCCTGTTACAAAAAAAGATTACACCACTATCCAAAAAGAAAACCAAAAGCCCAAGACAGAGAGAACAAGAAGAATGCAAAAGCCCTCCTCCCATATATTAAAAGGGCACTGCAGACAAAATCAGCAAGACTCCTCCAAAAACACACATTAAAACAGCTTATTCTTGCACAAAAAAAATATCCATCATCCTAAGAAACCCTAAAGACAAATCGAGTTTAGAAAACCAAGGAGTATATCAAAATCCCTTGCACTGCCTGC
This sequence comes from Laticauda laticaudata, assembly GCA_004320025.1. Taxonomy (NCBI): domain Eukaryota; kingdom Metazoa; phylum Chordata; class Lepidosauria; order Squamata; family Elapidae; genus Laticauda; species Laticauda laticaudata. Next base: position 16,068 of record BHFT01022336.1, read on the forward strand.
CCCACCACATACTAGGACAAACTAACAGAAGAATTGTGCACACTGAAAGAACACAGAACTCAAATCAAAAAAGAACTGGACCTCTCCCTCGGTCCAACACCTCAAAACCACCAGGACATGAATATTGACTTAAAAATACCAGAACTATCGCCAAAACGGACACACCATTCAACAAAACAGAATAATCAGAGAAGGCCATTAAGATAGAAAAACGCCCACACAGCATGATAATAAACGAGAATGATTACCTCCCGCCCTACCAACCATTTGGAAACCTGCCCTCATTAAATAACGAGTACCTAAACATGAAGAATGACACCAGATCCACACCCACGAGTGCACGACCAAGTATGCGACCACCACACTTCCATGACAGAAAAAAAGACATCACATCCAACACAGAATAGGAGACATGACCACGAACCAGAAGCCGTACCGCAGCTGCAACCACTACCCGCTTCCAAACCCCTTGCTGAACCCATACAAGAAGCGAACCTGACTCACCTATGAAAGAATGTGGCAACGACCATACGAACACGAAGCACAACAACAAGATCACAGCTCACCAGCTCAAATCCGCCCCAGAACTTAAGACTAACCTGAGCACAACCAGCCACCACTAAAACAGAACACATCCCAACGCGCCAATCAGCAAACCAGCCAACCCCCCACCAATCAGAACACAGCCAAAACCCCCAACCAATGAGAACACCCCACCAACACCCAATCAGAACACAGTCAAGCCCGCGCACTTCAATCAAGTCACAACACCCCACTAGCAGTTAAAAGGAAGAAGCAGCTGCAGCTCACATTACTCTGAGAAAGCACAGAGCCGAAGAAAAAGCTGATAGATGATGAATGAGAATTCATCGAAACGTTGCCTAAGATACTTCCAATTTTGTACGCGGCGAGAAAAACTGAATAACCAAAAGATCCACATACAAATACCCGTGGAAAACCTCAGAATATATATTTAATATATATGTGCTGTTCAGTTCACCTCGGGTATTATCCCAGCGTCATTGTTAGTGCTGTTTAAAGTTGTAGCAACGTTCAGCAGATCTCATCTGCCATCAATCAGGTCTTCTGTAATGGATGTGAGGCTCTTCTAAGCTTTCTGGTTTCAATCGAAGCGTGGTCTATTTTGATTGGCTAAGAGTCTAGGTCTGTGTGCACTGACTTGGAGTTTTGGATTGATTGGGGTGTTTCTGGGTTTCTTCTGTCTGTTTTGTGGCTTTGATTGGCTGGCAACACTGTAGTTCCTGTGTTGGGAAGCTTCAGTGCAGCTTGGCTTCGGTCAAAGGACGGCTGCTATCCATTAGGAAAGCTAAGGTTTCACCTGGGGTGCCTTGGTGGGGGGGTGTTTGAGTTGGAAGGCATCAGAAAGGGAGGTCGTGTGTAGTCTATGGTAGTTGTTTGATGTGGTATGTCTGCGATTCTTGTGGTAGTACATGCGAGATCTTTTCTTTGAGAGTGGTCAGGGAGCCTTACCCAAAAACTGGATTGACAAGTCTCTGCCTGGGATCATCTCTTCATTCATGCTGTCACGGTCTTTTTTTTTCAATCTCTATGGGCTTCTTCTGATGAATTCTGTTTGGCTGTCGGTGTTTTTTTAGTGCCAGGGTTTTAGCCTAGGGGATTAGTGCATGATTTGACGTGGAGTGTTTCATGTGTTGGACCTAGGTGAGTGAGGTTGTGTCTTCAGCTTTATTATGCATTTTTTTTCGTGTTCATCTAGGCGGCGGGGTACTTAATTCTTCTATGTCTGCTCCATGTATGACTGCCGGGCATGATGCACAGGGAACTTCGTATATTGCCGTTGGTTTTCCAGAGTTCAATTTTGCTTTGGAGGTTTCTCAAGGATGTGCTGCTGTTTTTTTGTCTGTTTTGAAGGCAGTCTTGATTGTGATGCCTGTGTAGTATCTTACTGATCTTTATCTGTAGTATCCTCTTATGTAGGGCAAGACAGCTTTGTTCCATAGGTTCTGTTGGTCTTCTAGGTCTCTGTGTTTATTGTTCTTTGGTGGTGTTTTTGTGTGGATCAAGTTGTGATTTTGTTTTTGTGGAAGCCATTGTGCTGGTCAATTTACTTCAGTCAGGTGCCATAGTTCAGTCTTTAATATGTGTCTTGTCTGCCAGGCGTTTGGTTTCTGGTAATTAGTGTTTCGCTCACGGGGCATTTATCTGTGGTGGAGAGTGGTGGGTGGGGATTTGGGCGTTGAGGTAGCGGTTTTGTGTTGTTGTTTTATTGGTATATGGTGTGGTCCAGTGTGCCATCTGTTCTTTTGTTAGATTGTACATCTAGGATGGTAGTTGTTTGTTTATTTTCCGTTTCCATGGTGAACTTTGATTTTTGGGGTGGTGTTGTTAGGTGTGTAGGAAATTGTTTTTAGGTTTTCTTTTTCCATGGGGCCAAATCAAAAATGTGTCATCGGATGATATCTTAGCCCATAGTTTTGGGTTTCTGGGGTGGCATTAGCCAGGGCTCTGGAATTCAATTCCTTCATGAACAGGTTTGCAAATGACGGGTTGAACAGTGTTTTGATCCCATTAGGGGCTCCTTCAATTTGTGTGTATATACAAAGAAAAGATACATACATACATACATACATACATACAACACGTAAATAAAACACACATTTCATTCTCAAGTTCATTTCTTCATTAATATTCATAAATCTGACTATTTGGACATTTCTTTTCATTGATATCATACTTCCTTGGGCACTTATAACACTTTCCTGGTTTCTTTTTTTCCCTGTATTATCTTACTTTTTTATATCATTACTAATAATTAAATGTTCCCTTTAATTCTCTCAATCATTTTAATTCATTTATTTATTACAAAAGTCTCTCTTATTTTATCCTTTTTTTCTTTTTTTATCTAACGATGTTTATCGTTATGTACCTTTCCAGATCCTTTACATTAATTTTTCAAACCATTTCTTCCTTAAAAAATATGGTTCATTTTTCTTTTCCTTGTTTCATTTTTGTTTCTGTCTTTTACAACTTCTTTATCCTTCTTGCCTTCTTCCCTCTTCTTTCCCTCCTCTTTTACTCATCTCTCTACTTCTATCTTCTTCTCATCTGTAATCCCTATTCTGTTTGCTTTTAATATTATACTTAATCTTTCCAAATTTTCCCATCTTCTTTTTGGTTGTTTTTTTTTAGTCTTAAACTTTCAACTTCCCCCCCCCCCCAGTTAAAATTATTTGATCATTAAAGATGGCTTCTTCTTTGTCCCAATCTTCTTGTTCTGCAAGCATTTCTTTGTTGCTTCTCATTTTCAGATCTCCATTTCTAAGAATTGAAACACGAAGCCAAAAGAACTTCTCCCTTCTTGTGCATCTTCTTTCCATTTTTTTAAGTTCTGTTTTCAGTTCTTCTAAAGAGTGATACCATTTTAAAACTTTTAAACAACCACCCAGTTAATCTTTAGTCATCTAGATGCAAAAAAACAAAGTCACCAAGTAATCCAAATAATCGCAGGCTGTTTCTACTTGCTTCTTTTTTCCAACTTTCTCTCCCTGGGGTTCTATTATTTTGTAAACCAAGTTTCCATTAAAATGTATATTTGAGGAAATCTTGTCCTTTTAAATTACAGTTCCAATTCCTTAATTCCAGGCAGTGTCCTCCATTTTTAGATCCTGACCTTTTATTCTTTTTTTTCTCCTTTCCGCTTTTAAAAGCTTTTAAATGTCCAGAAATCTTTATTATCCTTTGGACTTTTATTTTAGCTTAGATGCCTATCAATGTCAAAGTGGATTTTTTTTCGCAATTTCTTGCTTAAGTCTCTTTGCTGTCATTATAAGGAAGGGAAGGAAAAAAAAACTAATCCTTTCCCTTCTCTCTCTCCTTCGCAACTTCAAATCTTCTTTGGAAACATGTTGTTAAGTTTAAATTCAGGGTACCTTATTTGTTGCTTTTGCTGTTTGACCCGGTCAACCAAATACTTTCTGAAACTTTCTCTTCTTATCTTCCTCCTGCACATTCTTTTCCAGTCGAGTTCTTCTTTGTGGTGGCCATTTCTGACCATCACTGCAACAGCCTTCAGGAATGGGAGTAATGGCCAGCTGGGGAGGAGAGATGTGGCTCTCTTCAACCCTGCAGGCAGTCTCTCCCCTCTTCACCACCTCTACGGGGTGGCTTAGCCCCGAAACCAGCTGGCTCAGGGCGCTCCAGCAGCGAGCACGGATCGAAGCCTCGGAGAGACGAGGTTTCGGTCTGTTGCCGAAGAAGCTCAAACCGGAAGTCCCATATATTCTTGATATAGAGCTCTAAAATATTAATTTTAGAATTCCCTTAGTTCAAATTCATCTCAAATCATGTCACTGCTTTTCCTTTAAATCTATTTAACAGCTTCCAAAACAATTTTATATATATATTGATATTGTTCTGTATTTGAACAATTTTAGATAGTTTAGTCATCGCCTGATCTCCATGACTACATTCTCTGCATCTTTTTTTCTATGCTATTATTACACAATAATACGCAGCAATTATTCTCTTATATGCATTTTTTCTTTTCCATAGTTTATTTCACTTCATTATTCTACCAACTTCCCATTAGTGTAATTTCATACTAGAACATAATAGAATAGCAGGGTTGGATGGTACCTTGGAGGTTTTCTAGTCTAACCTCCCTAGACCATTTTATGTCATGTGACCATGGTTTACGGTGTTTTGAATGAGGACCAGCCTTTACTTCCTGTTTACACTTCTGTGATACTCAGTTTCACCCTGTAAAACTCTATGAAACTCATTCTGCAAATAATAGAGCTATGCAAATCCTTCAAGAGAATTTTTAGAATCCACAGGAGTGTGAACAGGTCACCTCTTCTAAATGGCTAACATACCTACATTTTTTTTTTTTGAGGCTTGATTGCTGCTCCTGGCTCTGTGGATAAATATCTACTTTGCATACCATTTTTACAGCATGCACTTCTAGAGATAGCTAGGAACATTTTTCAAACAAAAGAAGACATATAACATTAATAATTAAATTTTTAAAATGTTCTGAAACATCTCTTTCAAAGGATTTACATAGCCATAATAAGTAACACAGCAAGAGGTCCTTCCAACCACTTTTTTTTTCCAGCCAATAACAAAGCATCAATAAAAGTACTTTTTTTCAGGGGAATATTAGGCTAAGCCACTAGTTTCATAATAATTCTTCAGATATGAGTTCAATGACATTTATTCCAAGATAAAGAGGCAGTAGTTTCTGTATCTGAAGCAGCTTCTTTAAAAAGATAAATATTCCCTCACTTACATTTCTTCCCTTCTGAACACTGCCTTATAATATCTTCAGGAAGAACAAATATATAATTTGTGCTCATGCTACAGGCCAAAACAGGGTAGACTCACTCACAAATCAGTAGATTCTGGTCTAGACACTGCTCAAATAAGTAAAAGTCTTAGATGAAAACACATCAGACAGTCCTAAATTTTTACTGACAGGCAACTGGCTAAAGTTGTTAATTTACCACTGTGAGGTAGCCTCTGCAAAAGGACATGGTTCCACCAGTAGGGAGAAGATGAATCCTCCATTCTTACAGATTAATGGTTTTAGCTGCTTGGGGCATGGGATTTGCTACCACATCACAGTATAAAAAGCATGGTGACTTTGAAAAAAACTTGTAATAACATTGAGTTGTGCAACATTACATCTGGATAATAAAAATGAAAGGCATATGTACAGAATCATCACAGACCCCAGCATAGAAATATTACATGTGGGTATCCTTTTCAACCACAAGTTAAATATGAACCAGCAGTAAGATGCAGCTGCTAAAAAAGCAAATGCTACTGCAGAAGTATATCGTCCAGTTTATGAGATGTCATTGTGATTCTATTCTGCCCTATCAGATTCCCACCTGGAAAGCCATATCCAGTTCTGGGTATCCACAACTGAAAAACAAGAGACAAACTGGAACAAATCCAAATAGTCAACTACCTGGAAATCTAGTCCTATGATGAATCTGGATATCTTTAGCCTACAGAAGAGAAGATAGAGGAAAGATATGATAGTGGCCCTCAAAGATCTTAAGATCTGTCACACAAAAGAGTAAGTAAGACTTTCTCTTTATTGCCCAGAGATTCAAGTTCAGAACTAATAAGTCAAAACTGCAGGAAAACAGGTGCATGTTTCACATCAAGAAAGATGTCCTATGAAGAAATGTTATTTGATAGAACAGATAAATCCAGATTTCAAATCCTAGGAAGTAGACTAAAGAAAATAGCTTAAGGCTTGTGTTTAACTAAAGGCAAATGTGGAAAATGACACAAAATGTCAACATCATCTTCTCCTTGGTCTATTGTAGAGAAATTTACTACAGCTATGCAGTGCCTACGACTAGAAGGCAAGACATTTGAAAATACTTTGAAGTGTCCCAGAGCCATCAGTCTGCAGCTCCTTAAAGCAGCTATACTTTTTTCCAGGGTCATGCAGCTGCCCTCTGCGGTCTATTTTGGCCTTTGAATCCAAAGCACCATGCTGGCCTAAAGTTTGCCATTTACGTACCATTTGGCAAAAACAAATTTCAAGTCCTGGATCACCCACAATTAGATTAAGTTTAAAGGTATTTTACACAATTGGAGTGCATTTATATTTTTCTTCGATTGACTTAAATTTGTTGAATATTTGATTTCATCTTAGCATGTAAGAATATTTTCCAACACACCTTCCAATCCAACACATTTCAATTTCCAATCTAACACATGCAGTGTTGGATTTCATGGCGTAGGAACTGTCAGGCAGGCTGACAGAAATAATAGGACAAAATGACAGATGAAATGATTGTACCCAAACGGAAGCAACAAGTACAATGTAAAGAGGATGGATACATTTGTCTTATCCCTTGTAATGGGGAGAATTCTCTATTTAAGGCCAGGTCACATCGCCCGACGGATGCAAAACGTATGTAAAAAGGACACAGCGGACGAGCATCCGTTGTTATCCCACTCTCAAAGTGCCCAAATTTGCATAAAGAGAATGGACACAACGACGGGGGACGACGTATTGCGGATGTAAAACGGATGCTCAATGGAAGCCTAGCGGATGAAAGCAGATGGAAGCGGATGGTACGTCCGCAGGCTTCCGGGGGAGCAGAGAAAAGCGGACGCATAACGGAAAGAGCGGATGCATAGCGATGAAGCGGATGCAGAGTGGATGCGTACGGATGCTAGCGGATCACTGCGCATGCGGGGAGGATGCATTGCGTCAGCCCCACGGATATAAAAGGAGCAGCTCGCAAGGAGGTCACCATTCAGAGGAAAGACCTGCTGCCAGAGACATCTTCATCAGAGACGCATGAGGAAGAAGAGGAAGCCTGTGCCATCTTCTGCAGCCTGGCAAGGGAATAGATCCACCATCCAACCCTGGCGCTGACTCTGCTGCTGCTGCTTCTTCTTCTGCTGCTGGTGCTGCTCCTGCTGCTGCTGCTGGTGCTTTCCTGCTGCTGGTGCTGGTTCTCTGCTGCTTCTCCTGCTGCTGCTGTGGTGGACCAGCCCCAAAGCCCTGATGCTGAGGCCCTGCCAGAGGGAGGACGAGCAAGGCAAGGAGAAGGGAGAGAGGAAGCCAATACTCCATCGCAGAGGAGCATGAGGAGGAGGTGCTGGAGTGGCTGAGGAGAACGAGCACATGTGGAGAAAGGGCCACAGGCTGTATAGAGACACCAAGCGGAAACAGGCGGCTTGGAGACAGAAGGCGGAGAGCCTGGGCTACACTGCTGATGTCCTCCTTGGGTGGTGGAAGCATATGCACACCTGGTACAGGAAGCTGCACCTGAAGAAGTCTGGCCAGGCCGCAGGTCAAGCTCACCGACCGGGAGACCTATGTCATGGCAAAGTGCAGCTTCCTGGACGGTGAGGTTCATCACCGAAGAGCAGCCCCTCTGTCTACCCTCACTCTCAGGCAGCCCACAGACAGCCAGTCCTCTTTGGCCAGGAGACAGCGACCGTGTCGGGCAGGTGTTCACAGAGCGCCCGCGACAGAAACCTCCCCCCGACAGCTGCACACCTATGCCCGGAGGACATGGAGGATTCTCTCACACACATGGAGAAGAAGTAGCAGCGACCACCAGGGACCAACCCACACCCACCCTCAGCTCCACCTCCACAGAAAGCAGCAGAGAGGCAGACCGGAGGGACAGAGCCACACTGTCCTGCTGGAGATCAGGGACACCCATCAAGAACAGCGCAGATCTCCTCTCTTCAGCTGGTACACTTTGAGATTTCATCCTCAACTGCAAGCCCTTCCTCACCTATGTGACCCAGACCCTCATGGACATGCCTGAGCCCAGTACCAGGTGATGAGGAGAAGATCATGACGCAGCTGCACCGCCCTCCAGGGCCCAGCTGAACCTACTCCCACCCAATCCAGGTCTGCTCCTCACACCCCAGGCGATGTCACAGCCCTTCCAAGGCTTCAACAGCCCCTCTCGTCCAAGGCTATGGCTACCAGGATTCCCTCAACAGAGGCAGCCCTTCCAGTCCAGGCACAGGTCCTCGCATGCCACAGGTTGCCACCGTGCCGACAGACGCTCACAGATGTCACCGATGCCACCGACGCCATAGATTCCACCGACACGCCACAGATGCCACTGATGCCACAGATGGGACAGATGCCACCAACGGCACAGATGTTTCCTCGCACGCCACAGACGCCTCACCTCGCCCAGTTCCACACCAGACATCCCCACTACACTCCTCCTTCCTCCCCCACAGCCAAGCCCGGCCTCACAACATCTGTCATCGGTCCTGTGCCTGACATCCCAGGTCCTGGATGAAGGGCCTCTCAACCTACAGGACTGAGCCAGCTTTCTGAGAGCTTCCTGAACACACCATCTCCTGCTGTCCTCTCAGGGCCAGGCACCCCAATGGCGCCTCAGACCAGCACTCCAGCCACTGCCACCTCCCACAGTCCCTGTCCCCTTTACCACCTGAGACCTGGACATGCCTCAGAGTGACTGAGAACATTGCAGAGACTGAGTTGTTACCGGTTGACTTTATCATTGCTTGGGACACTTTTCTTGGTTCCTTTTGTATTTTAAAATAAAGTCCTACACTTTACTGTTATTAATAAAGGTTTTCTTTGCTTCACACACTTGGTTCATTTCTTTTACTTAATAAAGTCTTGGTGGAAACTTTTAGAAAATGGTTAAGCCTTTGCATGCTTATGGGATGGGCAGGGATACCTGTGGGATGGGTAATAGCTGTGGGATGGGCAGGGATACCTGTGGATGGGTAATAGCTATGGGATGGGCAGGGATACCTGTGGGATGGGTAATAGCTGTGGATGGGTAATAGCTGTGGGATGGGTAATAGCTGTGGGATGGGTAATAGCTGTGGGATAGATAAGCCTCCATGCAAGCATAGTGGGACTGTATGGTCCACCCTCCCAGCTGCCACACATATGGACCTTTATTCTCATGACAATTTAATCATTGATCCACACATTTCAACATAAACAAAACTCTTTATTAATGCCCTATTCATTGTAAGGCCACTCAACATACATGGCACAATCTCATCAGTGTGATGAGACAGGCTGAAGAGATACCATTAAGCATCTACCACCTGTTCTTGCCACTCCACTGCTCCAGCTGGGGAGTTGCACCAGTGTTTCAGGGAGGTTCGCTGCTTCTTCCCTTCATGTGAAGCTCTGTTGGGGCCAGGTACATCCACAGTGTCTATCAGGTTTCGTCCTTCCTCCATTCACCAGGCTCCATGTCCCCATTGCCTTGTTGACGTCCCAAAGCCTGTTCTGCAACACTGGGTAGGCGGGTGTACATGAGATTGTGCAGGATGCAGCAAGCTCCACGATGCTCCTCATGGTCCGTGGATGATGCTGCATGGTGTGAGAAGTACCTGGAACCTGTTGCCAGGATGCCAAAGGCGTTCTCCACCACCCGCCTTGTCCTGGACAGCCTGTAGTTAAAGATCCTCTCTTCACGGGTGAGGCATCTGGAAGTGTAGGGCTTCATGAGGTAGGTTGTTTGGTGTAGCGTGGTAGAAGGATTCGCAGGTAAACAGATACCTGACAGGGACCACGACGTGAACGCTGCCTGAATCGCCTTACAATTGGCGCTGCCTGAATTGCCTTAGAACTGGAGTTGGGAGATGCAAAGCCCTGATGCACAAATGGGGATACAACCATGATGGATCCACAGAATGCGACTGCGGGGAGGCTCCCCAGACAATGGAACACTATTAACTGCACCCTGCTACCACAACCCTGTACATCACATGATCTCCACGATTACACCCATGTGCCAGAGCCTGTGTTCTACAGTGGCTGGGAAAAGTGTAGCGACACGAGAGAAGAAGATGAGGTAGGTTCTGAGGGAGAAGGCGTCATCCCCCACGATGAAGTAGGGCACAATTTGTGTGTCGTTGGTTGGGGGTCTGGATCTGGGAAGCCCATGATGAGGTTGCGTTCCAGCCCCTCCCTTGAGGTCACTGGCGATGTATATCTGGACATCTGAAGCTGACCCGTTGCCTGAAGCATCGATGTACATGAACTTGTAGTCAGCATCAACCATGGCGAAAGAGGATGATGCTGAAGAAGTCCTTGTAGTTGAAATAGTGGACCCTGACTTGACTGGAGCTTTGCAGGCCACTGCTTCCCATCTATGGCTCCAACGGTGTGGGGGAAGTTCCCCCTCTGATACCACTGTTCTGCAAGTTTCCTCCAGCCTTGTTCAGTGGAGGGACACTGAGGAGCTCCTGCAGGTATCTTCGATGATGGCTGCACCACTTCTCTCACCACAATGCTGATGGTGTTGTGTGGCACCCTCCAGGCGTACTGCAAGTTTCTGTACGTGGTCCGGAGGCCAGGTGGCACAGAATAAGTGCCACCTTCAGCCCAGGGTCCAGGCTGGGACGGAAGTTGGTGCTCTGCTTGGTCAACCTGGGTCTCAGACGCTCCACAATTTCGTCAAACATGGCTGGCGGCATCCTCAGAAGTTCTGGAATGCACGAGTGTCTTCGTTCCTCAGCTCCACCATCAGCTTGTCATAGAGTCCAAACTCCGCTCTTCTCCTGATCCATCGTCGGACCCAGACACTTCTTGGCCGCCTCCTTTTCTTCCCATAGAAAAGGTGAAAAGCCTGAAGAGGGCTTGGTTCTGGTGTTGAATGATGGCGTTTACCAAAAGGAGCGTGCGATGATCCATGGTGGAGAAAGAATGGATGCTGTGGAAGAGCAAGAGCAAGGCTGAAGAGGTCTGCACAGCAGGGCTGTGCTGGACTGAAAGTGAGATCCAGGTGATTTCCTCCCCCTTTTTATAGGAAATGTCAGTTTTCCGCTAGGTGTCCTTCCGCATACTCCAGGCATCCTCCAGACATCCTAATATTCCGAGATACGTCCCCTATATGAACGTTTTTTTCCGTTTTAATGCTTTGTATCCGAGCTGCATCCACTTTCATCCTTTCTATGTCCGTGCTACTAACACTGTGTGTCCGTTCCGCGTCCGTTTCGCTTCTTCCCTGTGCCCGTTTTCCGCTGGAGCGGATTTGAGTTGCACGGACGCGCAGCGGATGCCTAGCGGATATAGTGGACGCGTAACAGATGGATGGACGTATAACGGATGTTTCCCCGTATGCGTAGCGGATGTAGAACGGACGTGTTGGATACTTCATCCGCTCAAAAAGTTTTGTGCAGCTCAAAACCTTTTGAGCGGATGAAATCTCAGTAAACGGATGCTGGACGGATAGAGAGTATGAAAAACGTATGCAGTGAGTACACAATGGATGCATCGCATTTTCCAAGGGATGGCAAGCTTTTTTAAACATTTTACATCCTCTTTGCCTCCGTTGGTGCAGTGTGACAGGGGCTTTACTATGAGTTGTAGGGAGATAGTGCACAAGTTGGTCCCTAACGAATCCAGCACTAAAATTGTGCTTACAATGTTAATGAAAAGCACTGCTGGTGTTGATATTATATAATCCTAGTAATATATTGCTGCTTGGAGATAATCTAGAATATTTTTATACACTTAAGATTTTGATTAATCAATCATCAAGGGAAAGCCTAAACAGAACAAATTATATCAATCTAATATTAAACACAAAGATATGTGTTCCTTGGATTCTTATTAGAAAAAAGACAGTTGTTTCATTACTAGACAGTGATATGGTTGTTGTTTTGCCAAACCACAACCATATTACCAGCATTATCTTGAACGCAGGTGCAGTCATGTTTCCTTACAGAAGCTTTCTAAAACTAAACACAAGTGATGAAATTAGGCTGAGGCTATCAATTACAAGCATAGATCACAAGTCACATTCAGCCATCAATTACTTCTTGAATTTCACTTTTTGAAGTCTGGTTTGTCAACTAGTCACAATGTGAATTCATAAGAACGTTATACAGATAATCCTCAAGTTACAACAGTTCATTTAGTGGTCATTCAAAGTTGTAACAGCACTGAAAAAAGTGACATGACTGTTTTTCACACTGTTGCAGCATCCCCTTGATCAAAATTCAGACGTTTGGCAACTGGTTCATGTTTATGACACTTGCAATGTCCCGCAGGGTCATGTGATCACCTTTTACGACCTTCTGACAAGCAAACTCAATAGGGTATCCAGATTCACTTGTACACTATGTTATTAACTTAACAACTGCAATGATTCACTTAACAACTATGGCAAAAAAGATTGCAATATGGGGCAAAACTCACTTAATAAATGTTTCACTTAGCAATATAAATTTAGGGCTAAATCGTGGTAGCAAATCAAGGACTACCTGTAGTCTGAATTAAATTTGAAGAATCAGCCCCTCTATTAATATAGCTATGATCTCTAATAACAAATTTATATTGACTAGAAGCCCAATTGAAACTCAACATTAAGAAAACTAAGATCATGGCATCCAGCCCTCTCAGTCGCTGGCAAATAGAAATGGAGGAAGTGACAGATTTTATTTTCCTGGGCTACAAGATCACTGCAGATGGGGATTACAGCCAAGAGATTCAAAGATGCTTGCTCCTGGGGAGGAAAGCTATGGCAAATCTAGACAGCATACTAAAAAGCAGAGACATCACCCTACCAACAAAAGTGCCTATTGTCAAGGCTATGGTTTTCCTAGTTGCAATGTATGTTTGTGAAAGTTGGACCATAAGGAAGGCGGAGCGCCAAAGAACTGAGGTCTTTGAACTGGTGCTGGATAAGACTCCTGCAAATCCCTTGGACTGCAAGGCGATCAAACTGGTCAGTCCTAGAGGAGATCAACCCTGACTGCTCTGGACTTTAGAAGTCCAGATCCTGAAGGTGAAACTTAAATACTTTCGCCATCTAATGAGAAGGAAGGACTCACTGGAGAAGAACCCAATGCCAGGAATGATTGAGGGCAAAAGAAGAATGGGACAGCAGAGTATGAGGCTGGATGGAGTCACTGAAGCAGTCGGTGTGAACTTAAATGGATTCCAGGGGATAGTAGAGGACAGGAAGGCCTGGAGGAACATTGTTCATGGGGTTGCAATGGGTCAGACACAACTTCATGTCCAACAACAACAAGAAGCCCAATTAATTTGCAGTCTCTTTCAGCTTGCAATGGGGACATCCCTTAAGAAACCTACCATAATAACTTGGGCTTCCTCATCATACAGTCACTTACTTTGGAGGGTTTGAATACGGTAATAAGGAAGGAAGCTATTACAAGTACAATTCATTTGTGCTATGAAAAACAAGGCATAACCACTTCAACTGCTGAAGCATCCTGGAAAATGTGTTAGTGATGGTTGATAGATCAGATGTCAGGTAAAAGAACAAGGTGTGAAAGATTTTGATGGGAAACATGTTCCTTAAGTGTTGGATGGTTAGTTTTGCCTTTAAAGCAGTCAAAAATCTGTGACAGATCTTAGCAAAAAACAAAGAGGAGTTTAAACCAATGCTTTTATAATTTCACTGAATGCTGTCATATAAAGGCTTCTTTATATAATAATAATGTAAGGAACTGAATAACAATGAACATCTGACCTATAAAGAAAATTAATCATTTAATTTCTCCAGAATCATCACCTGATTTGTCTTCTCTTGGTGTTTTATAAAGTCTGTATATTTTAGAAATCTTCCTAACAGGATTCTACTGTAGTTAATACATTCACGTTTATTTTTCTCTCTCCCCACCCCAAAGAAAATGAATTGGGGGGAAAAAACAATGTTTTGCAGTTATAAGCAAGCAGAAATGGCTCTCAGGAGTAGGAGGAGGAAGGCAATAGTTCTGAGGGAAATGCTTGAAACACAATGGGGAAAGAAGGGGAACGCTGATCACTGGGTTACTATAGTGCCTGTGATGCCAGAAATAGGAAAACTAATGACAAGATCAACAAACTGATATATATTCACTATTCAGTTACTGAGAAATGGCAAAACTACAGAACCTAGGGCAGGTTTCAGGAGTAAAAGGAATTATTTCAGTCACCTGCTGCTTTATATCACAATAGCATCCCTTTCATGTTCTGTGGCATATAATCCTGTGTTGTTCTGGGAATCTTCTCTGAAACAGAGTTGTAAGGAGTTCATATTTCATAAGGGAATACTATGATCTCCTGAATACAGACATCTGTCATTTCCTCATTATGGATTTTTCAAAAAGCTCCTGAAAAGATCTAAGCTGGGTCTTCTCTTCCTCCTTTTGTTTGCTCCAACCTCAATTACCTTTGCATCATAATTGTCGTCAATGACAGAATAAAATCAGCTTGTTAGTAGTAACCATGTGGATTCCTAACAAGATCAAGATGGCATTAACATATATAATGAAATTAAAAACAGAAAAGCTTCATGACAGAATTAAAATTCTTGCTGTCTCACGCTGGGACTATAAAAACTGGCATTAGATAGTATTCCAGATAAAAGCTGAAGTTTTCAAGGTTATTTTGTCCACCACTGTTCAAATTTTCAAAGAAGCAAAATATTTCAAGGTTTGGTAAAAAGAAAAGGCTTGGTGTTATCCAATTAGTTATTCCCAATAAAGGAAGGGTATCTGTCAGTGGATAGAGAGGAGGCCTTTTCTTCTCATAGTCTTCAGCATGGCCACAAAAACTGGTTTAGATAGCTGAGGGAATCCTCCAAATTAGATTTGGAGGCCCTGAGCTACAGAATATGAAGGCCAAATTTTACATGATATTTACAAGTGTATTTCCTCAAACATGATAAATACTGGAAATATATTTTTTATTTGTAGCAAATTTCTTTTTCAGTAGAAATTCTCTGTCTACTAAGGAAGTAGCTTGACTGAAAACTGGATAAAAACATTATTTTACAACACTAGTTTTAAAAGAAATGTTTCAATTTCTTAAATAAAATTGATCTGAAAATAAATCTGCCACTGATATTATCAGATTAAAATGATCAAATCAGTTAGTCAATAATCACAAAAATGTGGAAGTTTATATTTCTTTTTTATCAATAAAATGAATCAATAAAATAAAAAAAAATTGTGGAACAGTAATACAAAAAACTTTAAAATTATAATTTGAAAATATATATGAAGGAGTTTATAATTTTAAAACTGTTTCCTACAGTTTGAAATGCTATGCCACTGAACTAAATCTGGCAGTTAACATTAAAAAATAATTTATTGCAATGCAACAATTTATAATTTGGAAAAATAAACCTATAGTAGAATTACTTGCCAAATTTTGTCATTCAAAAGCAATTGAAATTGAGAAAATTTTGCTCCTTTTGTAGATGCGTGTGACCATCTTGCAGATTTTGACTCACCCACTCCATTGTCTTACAGGACATACATACTGCTTTACCCTGTTTTCTTTCATGGTGTAGCATGGAAAGATCTACTTTCTGGTACTAGAAACTAAGTTTCTGATCCACTTTAAATTTAAGTAGATGACTTATTTTAACCCAGATTATAAACATGAGGTCTTTCTCCTTATCCACCACAGCTTCTGGGAAAAGTTAGAGACCAATTTGAATACATAGAAATCATGCTCTGTATAAGCTGTACTTAACTCTGGAGAAAAATATGAAAGATATTCTAGCTCCCCTCATAAGTCTCAAGGAGCTCAACATATATTACATTACATAAAGAGGCAAGTTAAAAGAAAGGGATGTTTTATCTCTACATTAACTAAGTTACTATCTTAGCAAGTGATTAGCCAATATTAATTTAGCTTTTAGGAAACCACGCCAGATATTATAGCAATGAAGGAAATTAATTAACTTGAAATACCATGGCATTATTCAAATATAGGAAGGGCCATCGCTAAAATACTGTAGAACTGTTTTCCAGAATTAAAGACCTAAATTAGTTTACAAAAATCAAAAGAAATGGCAATGTGCCACAATTTGTTCATGGGATTTGTCAAAATGGCTGCCTTCACAAAACACAGTAAGCCAAAACAAAATATGATTTGGCTGCTACCTGATACCAATTTTTCAAGGGCAGAAAAGTTTGGACTAGAAAATCTCCAAGGTCCCTTCCAGCCCTATAAATTCTATGATAATAGAGAAGATTGTCCTAGGACATGGGTTACAACTTTAATCAGGAATTTTGAATTATGGATGGCATGATAAGGGATGTCCCATCAAAAAAAATTATTTGGCAAAGAACTGAATCTGTTCTATTTAGAGTGCAGGTAGCCATTCTTGAATAACTACTCATTCAGTGACTGTCAAAGTTACAAGGGTGCTGAACAAGGGTGTCTTATGACAGGTCTTCATAGTTGTGGTCAACATGTCCCCTCTGCCATATGATCACAATTTGGATACTCGGCAATTGGCTCATAATTATGATAATTGCAGCTTTAGCCATAATTTGCAACCTTCACTGCTGACTTCTGACAATATCAATGGAGAAGTTAGGAAGAAATTGCAAATGGTGCTCATGTGTCCATAGGAACTGCATAAAATTCACATAACAAACATAAGTACACTGCCACAACTGCCATCAGGTTGGCACAGTCACATGACACTGTGTTTTACACTCATATTGTTCAACAACAGAGTTGCAGGTGCCAATCACCAGTTAAAGGATTACTTTCATTTTGGATTGTAGCTAAATCATCCACGTTCTTCTGTTGAACTATACTGCAACAACAAAGTGCATTTGAGGTATAAGGTGTAACTGTAACAAATTGAAAGGCTGGTGAAGGCATGATATGCAAACGTGGAACCATATTCAGTGGGGAACTGTCACAACTTCAAAAATAGTTGTGCATGTAAGATAAACAAAACTGAAAACAATACCTGGTATCTGCGCAAGACATGTTCAGCTGACTAACTTGGAGGAGCCTTTCACACGGCAACGGGTGTTCTCGGGCAAATGAGTTTCCTGAGTGGGAAAGCAGGTTCTGCCTACACAAAGGCCCCAAACTATTTGCCATCTCCATGTCCACCACGTTATTGTCAGACATCGAATTACAATGGCTGTAGCCACCATTCACTGTTAAAAGAAGAAGTGAAAGAGAAAAATAAGTATGAAATCTTTACTGAGAGAGTTGAAGTATCTCTCATGGTTCCCCTCCACCATATTCCATCTGCTTTTGACAACTGGTTTAATGAAATCAGGAGACAAAATAAAACATTTCACATTAATTGTGATTCCGTTTTAAAAGATTTATCTACCCTGAATGATGATTATTGCTTTTCCCAGATACCATTACAGCCTTAACAGGATTCTTTTCAAAAGGAATGAGCATACTACTATGCACCAATGTTTTCTGTTTTATTTTGAACTGTTTTTACTCAGACAACTAACAGTAAAAAGTAAAAGCATAAATATCTTATGAAAACAATCCGTATCAATTAACGCAAAAGGTCTGCTGAAATAGAAAATCTTGATCCTTTCTCTAAAGTAGCAAGAATAAAGATTGAAAGAAATTCCCAATGCCTAAAATCCCCTGTCCTTTGGGCCCAACAAACTAACCTCAGAAAGTGACAGAATCTTCACCATCTCTGTGGTTCTTGCTTAGAAGAAAAGAGGACTGAAAGATCAAATCAAAAGTTGAAATACTATAGGGTGTCCTGCCAGAGAAGGGGGATGGACCAGAAGACCTCCAAGGTGCGTTCCAGCTCTATTCTGTTCTACAAATCTCAGAGAAGTATATTAGAATTTCACTTATTGCTCAGTATATTTTACACAGAACCCAAGGATGGTGATTTTAGAATCTAATAATTACTCTTATCTTAATATTTGAGTCTCTTTATTTATTTGTTAAATTTACTTCCTTACAATATCACTGTGGGATTACTCTAGGCAGCTTACAATAATAAAAAGGAAGAAAAATGAAAGGAATATAAATAGACCAGAAATAAAATAATAAAATAATAAAAATAAAATACTGTCATCTCACCTATGTATTAGTTTACTAAAATGGATTCACAATATGGAAGCTTTAATGATGAAAAAAAATTCTGACTAAAAAGGCAAACTATTTTTAAAAAGGATTTCAATACATTTAATTTATACCAATATTAATTAGAAGAAAACTAATTAAAAAAGAAAGTCAGATTAAAATATTTTATGATTTAAACAAGAATTTTATTTGTTGCAGGTTAATGATAATAAGTCTTTTAATCACAGCTGCAAATGACATGGGGAATTGTACAGCTTTGGAATTAAGTTTCTTATTTTAAAGATTTCAAGAGAACAGCTTTTAAACTATAAAGTGTACTAACAGATAAATCAATATTTTTTATAGGCCTGGAGTACCACAATAACATACAGAAAAGAATTATATTCCAATATTTGATTCTATTTGAGGAAAATCCCAATTTTACATTGTTAATTTTTAGGCATTAGCAAAATCAAATTGTTCTTTTGACTTATCAATTTATATAGAATTTATTTTTGTATATTCTATACTAATTATATTCTATTGGAATTATGAGTAATTTTCCTTTTTTGCTTAAATAACTATTAGATTTTCAAATAAAGCAATAAAAACTAACACAAACTAATAATTAAAATAAAGAAAGAAAGAAGCAAAGAATAAAAAAGTAAAAGCCATAATGCAGAAAGAAAAAGAAATACAAGGAAATGACTTGTGATTTTCTTTTACAACTTATCACCATAAGTTTCATTTTTCTGTTTTCTACCATTTGTCACTTATAATTTCTTTTTTTCTGTTTTCATGAAAAAAGTCCAAAGGTGGTTTCCAATGAGTCTTAAAATTATCAATGTCTTTTTTTAATCAAAGTTGTCAATTTTGTCATCCATTGTGAGTAGTGTCAAATCTTTCCATTGTTGTGCATCTAAAAGTTTTACTGCTGTTGTCACATACAGAAATGAAGTTCCACGAAGTTTTTTTCCATGAGTTTTTGGGACAGCTAAGCGCTTTGCTTAGCAGCCCCACAAGGAATATATCTGGTGTCAACTGTATATTAATTTTAAGATCTTATAAATTAATATACATTGTTCTGTTCGGAAAAACGCGAGGTAGACCGGGTTCCAACAAACAAATGTCTTTATTGGTTAACAAGTAAAACGGAACATTGGCTCAAGCTGCGGCAGCCCTTTTATAGCGGCTTGCCTGCCGGCTTGTAGCCAGTGACAGTAGTTTAATCTTGCCGCCTTTAAGCGACTTCTTGGATTGGTTCCTAGTGAACCAATCCCTATACTGGCTTTCTTAGCCAATCAGAATAGCGAATTAGGAGTCTA
>BHFT01022337.1:0-17913 GCA_004320025.1 Laticauda laticaudata
AAAGTGAGAATGCAGAACGAGTTGCTCCCCCTTTTTATAGGCAGTATAAGGTTGGTCGGCCTTGCATCCTCTAGGCATCCTCTAGGCATCCTCTAGGCATGCCTCTAGGCATCCTTTATATCAGAGATAGGTCCCCTCTGTGAATGTTTTTTCTGTTTTAAACACTTTGTTTCCACTTGGCATCCATTCTGCATCCATTGTGCGTCCATTCTGCTTTCCTCCCTGCTCCGAGGCGGATGCGAGTTGCGTGTGATGCGCAGCGGATTCTAGTGGATATAGCGGATGTTGTAACGGATGCAGAAACTAAATTGCGTAGGAGGATGCGAGTGGATGCATAACGGACAAATTGGAAATACATTTCCACGCAAAGTTTGGGTACGCCGGGCTGGGGTGTCAAAACTTTCTGGAGCGGATGAAACGTCAATAGACGGATGCCTGGACCGGATAGAGCGGAAGCAAACGGAAGGCAGAGTGGAAGTACAATCGCGTTAACCAACGGATGGCAAGCTTTTTTTGTCCGTTTTAACATCCTCTTTTTGCATCCGTTGTTGCAAGTGTGACAGGGGCCTTTAATAAAGTGTTTGGTGAAAACCTTTTGAAAAAAATGGTTAAGCCTTTGCACGCTTGTGGGATAGATAAAGTCCTAGTGCAAGCTAGTGGGATGTATGGTCCACCAATCCCAGTGCCACAACAATATGGATCGTTTGTTTATCTAACAATTTATTCATTGATCAACACATTTTAAAATAAACAAAGCTCTTTATAATGGGGGCCCTAGTTCATTGTAGGACCACTCAACATACATGGACCAATCTCATCAGTGGTTATGGCGAACCAGGCTCAAAGGAAGATCCATTAATATCTAATCATACCTGTCCTTGCCACTCCAGTGCTCCAGCTGGGGAGTTGCCACCATGTCTGCAGTAGGTTTGGCGCTGCGTTCTTAACCTTCACTTTGAAGCTCTGTTGGGGCGCTTGTACATCCACAGTGTCCTATCAGTTTGTCCTTGCCTCCATTCACCAGGCCTCTATGGTCCCATTTCCCTTTTTTGAATGTCGACAAGTCTGTTCTGCAACACTGTAGCAGGTGCGCATGAGATTGGTGCAGGCCTGCAGCAAGCAATTCCACGTGCTCTCACCGTCTCTAGAGTCATGCTGCATGGTGGTGAGAAGTATCTGGAACCTGTTGGCCAGGATGCCGAAAGGCATTCCCACCAACCCATTTGCCCTGGACAGCCTGTAGTTGAAGAATCCTCTCTTCACGGTGAGGTATCTGGAACTGTCGGCTTTTGAGGTAGGTTCTGAGGGAGGCTCATTCACCGAGCGATAAAGTAGGGCACATCTTGTGGTGGTCATTGGGTGCGGGGGTCTGGACCTGGAAAACACCATGAATGAGGCTTTGCATTTCAGCCCAATCCTCTGAAGGTCACTGGCATTGTAATAACCTGGCCACTGAAGCTAACCCGTTGCCTGAAGCATCGATGTAGATAAATCTTGTAGGTCAGCATCAACCATGCAAAGAGGATGAATAACTGAAGAAGCCCTTGTAGTTGAAATAGCGCACCCTGAGTTTGGCTGGAGCTTTGGCAGGCCACGTGCTTCCCATCTATGGCCTTCCAACAGTGTGGGGAAAGTTCCACCTCTAGATCCCTTCTTCTGCAAGTTTTCTCCAGCGCTTTGTTCAGTGGTGGGGCATTTGAGGAGCTCCTCCACATATTCTTCAATGATGACTGTACCACTTCTCTGACCACTTTGCTGATGTTGTTATGTGGCACACTCCACCGCATACTGCCATGTTTCTGTATGTGGTTCCAAGAGGCCAGGTGGTGCAGAGTCAGTGCCACCTTCAGTCCAGGGTCCAGGCTGGGACGGAAGTTGGTGCTGTGGCTGGTCAACCCTGGGTCTCAGACACTCTAACAAGTTCAATACAACATGGCTTGTGGCATCCTCAATGAAGTGAGGAATGCGCAAGGGTGTTCATTCCTCAGCTCCACATCAGACTTGTATAGAGTCCAAATTCGCTTCTTCTCACCGATCCATCTTGCACCCACAAAGCCTCTTGACGTCTCCTTCTCTTCTGTTTTAAAGGTTGAAGCAGTCTGAACAGGGTTTTGGTTCTGGTGATGAATGAATCCGCAGCTACATACAGACTGTGGTCATCGATCCATGGTGGAGATCAATGGATGATGTGGGAAGACCAAGACCTTAAGGGTGAAGAGTCTGTACACCAGTGGCTGCTGGATTCATGCTGAGATCCAAGATGATTTCCCCCCGCCTGTTTTTATGGGATATCGGTTGTCCGCTAGGTGCCTTCTACATACCGTCTTAGACATACTCCAGACATCCTAAATATACGAGATACCATCCAGCTACAAACGTTTTTGGTCCCGTTTTGAATACTTTATATACGTGATGCCATACGCTTACATCCTTTCCTATTTTTGCGATGCTACTAACGCTGTGTAAGACGTTCCAAATATACCTTTTAGTTTCCTCCCTCTTTCCATTTTCAGCTGCAAGAGGATGTGAAGTTGAGGGGATGGCCAGAGGAAATGCCAGAGAGGATACAGCGGACGTTTAAATGGATGATAACGGACATAGAACATTTGTTGCCATAATATGTCGAGGATGTACATCGTAAACGTGGTGGAAAAGTTCATCCACTCACAAAGTTTTTTGTGCAAACTCAGAAACTTCTTGTGCTAGATGAACATCTCAGTGGATGGATTGCTGGAGGGATAGAGCGTGATGAAACATGTATGCAGTGAGTTGGCACAAACGGATGCATACGCGTTTTTCCAATGGATGGCAAGGTTTTGTTTAAGCCATTTTACATCCATTTGCATCTGTAAGTAAAGTGGGACCCGCCTTTTAGGTCATTTGAAGATGAGGTACTTCCCGGTCCTTTATAGAGCTTGTTCATCAACACAGGTCTTGACTATTCAGCTCAGCTTGTATTTTATTTTCTGATTTTTTTTGCCAGTATGTAAGACAGAGCATTTATTTGTTGAGATTTGAAGTTGCGATTTGTTTGACCATTCTGATACATAGTCAATATCTTTTTGATCATAATTTATGATCATAATGACAATGATGATTTTTGTATATTTGTATATTAACACCTTGGACACCTAGAGAGCACACTGCTGAACATCAAAATGAAATGTATGACATAAAACAATAAAAAAACATTTCAATGGGGAAAAAAAGAAAATATGAAGAAGTCTCAAGTAGAGGTCAGCAAAGGCCTTCCTTTCTGGAACAGAAATCCTCATTTTCAGATGGAAAAGAAAATGACCAATTAAGGCCATAATCCTTCTGCTTTCTCAGCTGGTACTTAGAGAAATAAACTACGTCTCTGTGATGCACTGATTCCCATGCAGGGTTCATATTCTTCTGATTCTATGTTTAGCATAATTTCTGTTTGCCATTAAACATCTTTTCTCTGAAGGTTTGTGCCCCCAATATACCTTTTGCTCATAAGGAAGGATGTTATTTGAAGAAATAAGATTTAAAATAAAGAGAGAGAAGATTGCAAGAAAGCAAGAATAAATTAACAGAGTTGGAAGGGACCTTGTAGGTCATCTAGTCCAACCCCCTGCCCAAGCAGGAGACCCTGCACCATTTCTGACAATTCTTGAAAGCCTCCAGTGATGAAGCTTCCACAACTTTTGAAGGCAAGTTGTTCCATTGGTTGATTCCTCTCAGTGTTGGAAAATTTCTCCTTTTTTCTAGGTTGAATCTCTTCTTGATTAATTTCCACCCATTATTCCTTGTCTGGCCTTCAGGTGCCTTGGAAAATAGCTTGACCCCTTCCTTTCTGTGGCAGCCCTTCAAATATTGGAAGACCGCTATCATGTCTCCCCTGGTCCTTCTCTTCACTAGACGAGCCATGCCCAGTTCCTGCAACCGTTCTTTGTATGTTTTAGTCTCCAGTCCCCAAATCATCTTGGTTGCCCTTCTCTACACTCATTCTAGAGTATTAATATCTTTTTTATAGTGTGGTGATCAAAACTGGATGTAGTACTCCAGGTGTGGTCTTACTAAGGCATTTTAGAGTGGTATTATTACTTCACTTGATCTTGATTTTATCCTCTGTTAATGCAACTTAGGATTGCGTTGGCTTTTTTGGCTGCCACTGCACACTGCTGGCACATATTTAACTGGTTATTCAGCAAGTTCAATCTTGACCCACAAAATTAAAAAAAACCAAACTTTTCCCCCCAAGGGCATGTGAATCAGTGTCAATGGAAATATTTGCTGCTTTCACTGTCAATTGCTAATTAAATACAGATCATGGCTTGTGGATTGGTGCTGGTTTTATGAATAGCTACCTAGCCAAACTGATTCTGCCGAGGGAAGACAAAAACTATAGTTAAAACTAACTCAATTGTAATGCATGCTTTGTTTCCTTCTACATCAGCTGGATGTATCTTCTTGGGTTATTACCAGCATTTCACTTCAATAGCTGGAATCCACAGCCATTAAGCATTAATATGAAAATACATGATGCGTTTGGGTATAAATATAGAGGAAGTGTAGTTAATGGTGAATAGATTGCCAGACTTCTGCTAATGATGGATCACCTCAATTCTGACAACAAAATTTTGGGACAATATCATAGATGCAGAAATCTGTCCAGTTGCTACATGTTTTGGCTCTTTCTTCACTCCAGCTATCACCTCCTTATAATTATTTGGAAATAAAATCCCAAGTTGATTAAAGAGAAACAAAACTATAAAGACAGAACCATGAAAAGTCAACATGTCAAAAATGCAAGTTGTAAATCCAAGCTGTTAAAATCATAGCACAAAGGGAAGCAGACCAATTCTGATTGGAAAAAAAAAAGAAACCCAAGGAGTTTTTTTTTTAAAGTGAAAACCCAGACAGAAAAATAAGAATTGAAACCATGGATAAAATCACAGAAAATTGAATAAAGGATGATACAGTCTTATTTAAATAAAGAGGTGGTGCAGTGGCTGAGCAGTTAAGATGCTGGGCTTATTGCCTGGAAAGCCGGCAACTCAGGTTCGAGACCAAGTGCCACATTGATGGGGTGAGCTCCTGTCCTCGCTCCAATTCCTCCCAATTGAGCAGTTCACAAGGATGCAAATGTGTGTAGATAAATAGGGACCACTTTGGTGGAAAGGTGATGTCATGCTGGCCACATGTTTGTGGAAATATCTTTGCACAGCACTGGTTAAATGGCCTTGAAATAGAGATGGGCAATGTCCCTAGAATTGGCAATGACTAATGGAGAAATTAATACAATAAATAAAATCAAATAGATAGAATAGGTAGATAGAATACAAAAGAATAGAATAAAACTAAATTACATTAAAAAAAATGAAGTGAAATGAAATAAAAGAAACAAGGAGATAAAGTCACACTTGAAGTGAGTGCATCTTCTGATGATATAACAGATGTGTCCTCATAGTTTTCTTGGCAACATTATGGAACCTGTATGCTGTTACTTTCTCCTGGCAATTTTTTTTCTGAATTCCCAATTTAGGCTACAGCCTGTGATTTCTTGGTTGGTGTCCCATCTAGACACTAATTAGGTCAAATGCAGCTCAGCTTCTTGAGATCAGTCCAAGGTCACAGCAAATACAACAGCCAAGGTATAAAAGATGTGCAAAAGGAACTGGTGTGGAGCAAAGGTGGTATTCAGCAAGTTCTGACCAGTTCTGGAGAACCAGTAGCGGACATTTTGAGTATTTCGGAGGACTGGCAAATGCCACCTCTGACTGGCCCTGCCCCCATCTGTTCTCTGCCTCCCAAGTCTCAGCTGATTGGTTGGGTCTTCTTTTGTTGCCCTGCACAGGAGAACGGAGCTGGAAAGCAGGTTAGTGGGGTCGGGAGGGAATGATATTTTGCAGTAACCTTCCCTGAGGAGTGGGGTGGGAATGGAGATTTTGCAGTATCCTTCCCCTGCCATGCCCACCAAGCCACACCCACCAAGTCATGCCCACAGAACCAGTAGTAAAAAAATTCAATCCCACCACTAGTGTGGAGACAGGGTGACTATTTCTCTAAAAGGATAGGAACGCCAAGGAGAGTTCCTTTGTAATAACTTCTTGTTTTGAATTTCGAATAAGATCCCAAACAGGATGGACTGAACAGGTGAACATACATAAGGACAGTACCACTTGAGTGAGAGACAGTTACGTGCAGTGGTGAAGACACCAAGGTAGAAATCGGGAGACTTATGAGTTCCAGTCCCATCTTAGATAGGAAAACCAGGTGTGTGACCTTGGGCCAATCTCCAGGAGATTGAGAGTTCTGGTTCCACCTTAGGCATGAAGTCAGACAAATAACCTTGGGGCAGTCACTCTCTTTCCACCTAGAAAGAAGATGAAAGCAAACCACTTTCAAAAAGACTTGCCAAAAAAATCTGCAGGGACTAATCTAGTCATATGCTAGTCATATGCCAATCTAGTCAAGTTTCATCAACTGAGGTATATCTAGTTTAATGAAAAGAAAGACTAGGAGTGAGATGATAGCAGTGTTCCAATATCTCAGGGGCTGCCACAAAAAAGAAGGAGTCAAGCTATTCTCCAAAGCACCTGAGGGCAGACAAGCAACAATGGATGGAAACTAATCAAGGAGAGAAGCAATCTAGAACTAAGGAGAAATTTCCTGACGGTTAGAACAATTAATCAGTGGAACAACTTATAGGGGGTTGGACTAGAAGACTTCCAAGGTCCCTTCCAGTTCTGTTATTCTGTTCTAACTTTAAGGCATCATCTTCCAAAAAAAGTACCAACAACTCACCAGAGGATCTTTCTCAATAGGCAGTATCTTTTGTAGTCTTGAGTTATGCCAAGTGGACAAGGTCAAATTTTTCTGCCTTAATCTTTGCAGGATGCTTCATACACTCTGTTTGCCCTTTAAATCTGTTAAAATCTCCCCCCCCATCCTTTAAAGGTGCAATCCTGCTCAAATTTGAAATACAGTCCTTGAGATGTTGCAGAAAAACTGATGTGATCTTTGCAACGATGGAAGTTTTGCTTCCTCTCTGGGCAAAAATACTCAAGCTTGCCATGACTTCATGCTATCCCTGGAAGTCCATCCAACCCCAATTAGCATAATTTTAAGAAAGAGAAGGGAGGGAGGGAGGGAGGGAGAGAGAAAGGAAGGAAAGAGAGAGAGAGAGACAGAAAGAAAGGAGAGAGAGAAAGAAAGGAAGTAAAAAAGAGAAGAGAGAGAGAGAATGAGAAAGGAAAGAAGAGAGGGAGGGAAAGAGGAAGGAGAGAGGGGGGAAGAAAGAGACAGTGAAAAAAAGAAAAAGGAAGGAAAGAAGAAAGGGAGAAAAAAGGAATGAAGGAAGTAAAAAAGAGAAGAAACAAAGAAAAGAGAGATAAAGAAAGAGAAAGATAGGAAGGAAGGAAAAAGAGAAGAAAGAAGGAGAGAGAGAAACAGAGAAAGAAAGAAAAAGGAAGGAAGAAAGAGAGGGAAAGAGAAAAAGAAAGGAAGAAAAAAGGAAGGAAAAAAGAGAAGGAAGAAAGATCAGGATACATTGTTCCCAGATCTAAGAAAGTAAGTCACAACTTGCCAACTGGCCTAGGAGTGGTTGTCAGGCTGTCTGCTAAAACTTGATCCTTAGAAGGTTTTTACTGTCTGACTTTGGGCATGCACCAAAGCCCTAATCAGCTTAATTGGATGAAATGAGCCCTTCAAATTGGATTCAGAAATAAAGTTACATCCCAATCAAAGGTGGCATTCAGCAGGTTCTGACCAGTTCTGGAGAACCGATAGTGGACATTCTGAGTAGTTCAGAGAACCAGAAAATCCCACCTCTGACTGGAGATTTTACACTATCCTTCCCCTGCCATACCCACCAAGCTATGCCCACAGAACTGGTAGTAAAATTTTTGAATCCCACCACGGATCCCAATGGTAATACATATATATCAAGTGTCTATGAATCTTATTGCCTTCCCTTTTCCCTTGGATTGGTTTCCTGCAAGGATCTCCAGCTTTGGCCACTTTGAGACTTGTGGACTACAACTCCTAGAATTCCACTGCCAGCAAAGTGAAGATGGCTGGGTAATTCTGGGAGTTGAAGTCTACTAGTTTTAAAGTTGCCAACCCTGATTTATTGACTCTGGGAGGAAGTGCGATATTGGAAAACCAAAAGAAAGAAAGAAAGAAAAGAAAGAAAGAAAAGAAAGAAATAAAACATACTGAATTCTGGGAGCTTCAGGCCCATTGCAATTTTCGGACCCAGATTCCTATCCATGGTAACTAAGATGCATTTATGGCCTGTAATCTGAAGTATTCCTGGGCAAGCAGATTAATAATAAAGAAAAATAATTGTCAGTACAGTGTCAGATCTTGGCTCATGCAGGGATAATATTCAGGAGAATGCAATTATAGGTAATGTCCTATTTTCTGAAGGCAGTGAACAATTTGGGTCATTTTTTTTTTAACCTCTGCTGATGTTTGTTTTGGCTTAAACGATGATGGGAGGCAAGATGTGTGAAATTGATAAGGAGGGAAAGATAAAGGGGGGATATGTTTCTCTGCAAGAAACTTTCCCACCACCTTCCTTTAAAAAAGAAAGAAATAACACCAAATGTTTAATATGGGAGGCCCCTGAATCAGAACTGCTACATGCTGCCCATTTGAAAGCTGGAAATGAGTCAGTTGGAAAGGACCAAAGGATACATATTTATATAACCATCTCTTTCAGTTGGTTGCTAATCAAAAGCTCTTCATCGAGAAGATAACTTTCAGGATTCCTGGAATCTGTCAGAATTCCAGAAATCCTCCGACATTTATCACAGTGGTGGGATTCCTTTGTCATAACTTCACAGGGGTAGATATAACATTAAACTTTGTGTGAATCATTGTTTTAGTGGCCTGAAACCATAAGCTGTCATGCCCCTTCAGAGCCTGAATCTGTGGAGGAAGACAAGCTGGAGCTGGAGCCTACAGAGATTGAGGGGGAAGCTTTGTTGGCTTTGGAGGAATGTGGGGAGAAGCAGGCTGAGGCAGCCCAGGGCCCCTTAGGATCGGGATAGCTTGTTAGTAGGGAGGAACATGGACAGGATGATGAAGAGAGGGCAAGCAATGGACATGAGGAGCGACGGAGCTCAGTGATGAGCAAGGACTGCCCCCTCCTGATCCCAGAGCATGGAGAGTGGAGAGAAGGCGGGAACAGTGCAGGCCGACCCAGTGACTCGGGACGAGAGCCTCCCGCCTCTTTTCACCAGGCACACCTAGGGACTGAGCTTTAAGGAGATGCTGTGGAGAGGACCGTTCGTCAGGAACAAATTGTCAGCTTTGGAAGCCATATTCCACGCTGCCACATAGCCTGACAAAAGTGGGAGGGGGGTGATTTCAACTGAGTAGTTCTAAGTAGACAAAATAAAATTCCTTTCTTAGTCCAAGGTTATTAAGAGTGGTGCAGCAGAGAAAAAGGATCTTACACTGGGACAGATCGTGATTGGTCCATGTGATGTGATGATGGGGGAAAAAGGGGATGGATTGTCGTTTGGTATATTGTGGGAAGTCCGGGAAACTTTTAGTTTTGAGATTCCACAGATGTGCCAGGTTTTATTCTAATAAAGGTACTTTTAAGATTATGCTTGTCTCGGAGTTACTGATTGGAATGGAGGTTTTCTGGAATGCTGACACAAATGCTGAATTGGTAGAGTTTGGTGTGCCAGGACAGACATTTGGAGTTTGTAGGACTGCTTCTTTCTTCCTTACTTTGTGGACTTCCTGACTTCGTGGATTCAGTACCTTGTTCCTTACTTTCTGGACTCATTGTTTATTCCTTGGTTAGTGGACTCATTTCTCTGTTCCTCTGTTTTGCTGGACTGGGTGCAGCCAGAGGCTGCCATGTCTCTGTGTGTTCATGCTTTGCTGTGGGACATACCAAGAACATGGGAGCATTTGAGGGGAAATTTGGAGCATTAAAGGGGAGTTTCAACTCTCAGCTGGCTGTGTGACCTTTGTGCCTTGTCCCAGGTCATCACATGACATTCAAATCATCCAGCCATCTTTCATGTCTAAAAGCTGGAACTAAAGCTCATGGTCTCTCACTTTCTAGCCTGGTTCCTTAACCACTAGATCGCATCAGACAAAATGAAGAATTCTATCTTTTTTTAAAAAAATACTTTTCTCTACTTCAAACAAGGACTTTAAGGTTCCATGTGAAACTAAGGGTGGGGTTTGCCCATCTCTGCTGGCCTAGAAAGCAACAGTTTTAAATTATTATTTTCTACAGCATTTTCTTTTGAATGTGGCAATGTAGGACAGAAAGATAAAAGTTGATGATAAAACAGACTTCCAGTTGGCCTTTTGCTCTGTAGCCATTCTGCCATACTCATGATTTAATTTTAGATCAATGTTTCTCAGCTATGGCAAGGGGGATTCTGGGAGTTGAAATCTACACATCTTCAAGTTCATAAAGTAGTGATGCAGAAGTGGTATTCAGCAGATTCTGACCAGTTCTGGAGAATTGGTCGTGGAAATTTTGAGTGGTTCGGAGAACCGGTAAATGCCACCTCTGACTGGTCTCACCCCCATCTATTCTCTGCCTCCTGAGTCCCAGCTGACTGGCTGGGTCTTCTTTTGTTGTCCTGCACAGGAGAATGGAGATGGAAATTAGGTGGAGAGGGAATGGGGTTTTTCAATATCCTTCCCCCAGGAGTGGGGAAGGTATGGGGATTTTACAGTATCCTTCCCTTGTCACGTCCACCAAGCCACACCTACCAAGCCACACCCACCAAACTGCACCCACAAAACCAGGAGTAAAATTGTTTGAATCTCACCACTGATTGATGCACTGATTCTACCAAATTATGAGTATCATGCTGGTTGGGGAATTCTGGGAGTTGAAATACACACACCTTCCAGTTTCCAAAGTTGGGAAATGCTGACTTAGATAATTTGAGTGTCAATACTATCACTGCCCAAGCTGAGACACAGTAAATAAGAAGGATTTAGGCTTAAATCTCTGCTTTCCATCCCATCTCCAACAAGCCAATTTTGGCCAGTCAGCTTCTCTCCTGAAATCAAAGATTCTGTGTCAAAGGCAAAATGGTAATGGAAGGGAAATATATATCAGCAGCTTTTTGTGGCATCTATGAAATGTACAGATGTGAGAATGCCCCAAAAATGACTCGTCTCAGCTGGAAGCTGATCGCAGGCTGAAGCCTGCTGAGTGCTCAGTTATATTAGTCTTGCACAGGGAAACCAAAGCTGAAATGTAATTTATTTCCTTGCTGGTGTTGTTATATCCTGTATTGTATTTGGTTGGAAAATGCAGGGGCTTGGTGTATTTTTTTTTAAACAAGAAAAACTATTTCTGCATCTCATTTATACTCAGTATTAAAAGATGAGGATGCAGACAACAAAATGCATATCAGTTGACAACTTCTTGTTTCTTTCTTTTTTATTTATTCAGCTTCCGGAGCTGCTCATCTCAGCCAGGTGACTCTGTTGTCCTAGGCCAGGGATCTGCAACCTTAAACACTCAAAGATTCATTTGGACCCATTTCCCACAGAAAAGAAAACACTGGGAGCCACAAAGGTCCCAACCAAAAGCACTCACAATTCTGGAGCTGACCGGAAGTCCAGTTCCCCCACCAAAGAGTCTCCTCCTAGCGTGGCGTCCTTTTTCCTCTATCTGTCATAACTGAAAGCATTATCAATTGTGGAGCTGACAAGAAAACCCAACCCTTGCCATAGAGTCTCCTCCTGATGTACCTTGCTCCTCCCCACCAATCAGAAGCTCCTCTCAAAATTGTGGCAGTGATCCATGACCAGAGGTGGTATTCAGCAGGTTCTGACCGGTTCTGGAGAACCAGTAGCGGAAATTTTGAGTAGTTCAGAGAACTGACAAATACCATCTCTGACTGTCCCCGCCCCCATCTATTCTCTGCCTCCCGAGTCCCAGCTGATTGGCTGGGTCTTCTTTGGTTGCCCTGCACAGGAGAACGGAGCTGGAAAGCAGGTTAGTGGGATGAAGAGGCAATGGGGATTTTGTGGTATCTTTCCCCTGCAACATGCACGAAGCCATGCCCACCCTGGAGGCTTTCAAGAAGAGACTGACCTGCCACATTTCAAAAATGGTGTAGGGTGTTCTGTTTAAGTAGGGGGTTGGGCTAGATGACCTATAAGGTCCCTTCCAACTCTGGTATTGTATACTCAATGGAACAAGCTTGGCTTTGGAAGTTGTGGGAGCTTCATCCCTGGAGGCTTTCAAGAAGAGACGGGACTGCCATCTGTCAGAAATGATGTAGGGTCTCCTGTGTAGGTGGGAGGGTTGGATTAGATGACCTACAAGGTCCCTTCCAACTCTGTTAATCTGTGTAATCTAGAGAACCAGTAGCGGAAATTTTGAGTAGTTCGGAGAACCGGCAAATCCCACCTCTGACTGGCCCTACCCCCGTCTCTTCTCTGCCTCCTGAGTCCCAGCTGATCAACTGAGTCTCCTTTTGTTGCCCAGCACAGGAGAACAGAGCTGGAAAGAAGGTTACAGGGGGTGGGGAGGGAATTGGGATTTTGCAGTATACTTCCCCTGCCACACCCACCAAGCCACACCTACAGAGTCAGTAGTAAAAATTTTTTTTGAATCCCACCACTGTCCACGACAGGGAGCTGCAGCAGAGGGATGAAAGAGGCACATGCTGCTCCAGAGCTGCGGGTTGCCAGCCCCTGTCCTAGGTGTTACAGGCAGCCCTCGACTTACAACCTTAAATGGAATCTGCCAATTTACTGTCGCAAGTGGTGACGGTTTTAAAGCAGGTCATCATGGGACCGACCTGATTTTATGAGCTTTTTTCACAGTGACTATTAAGTAAATCTGTTGTCGTTAAGCAAACAGCACAATCATTAACATTAGCAACAGTACTTCTATACCGTTTCACGGTGCTTTACAGCCCCCTCTAAACGGATCTAAAGGATCACAGAGTCATCCTATTGCCCTGAACAATCTGGGTCCTCATTTTACCGACCTTGGAAGGTTGGAAGCCTGAGTCAACCTTGAGTCGGTCAGGATCGAACTGCTGGCAGTTGGCAGAATTAGCCTGCAATACAGCATTCTAACCACTGCAACGCCATGGCTCCTCAAGACACATTGTTCGTGACTGGGCATTTTTACCCCAAATTGGAAGTAAATGCTATTTTTGAGCAAAAGTATTGTTAATTATAGAATTGTGACCACGGGTCCCTGTGAACAGCCATAAATGTGGACTGCTTCTTGAATGCCCCAAATTTTGTCTCGTGACAGTAGGGGGTTGTGGGGTAGGACTCTTGAAACTTCAGAACCAGGTCCTAAATACTTTTTTTCTTTGTGTGTGTGTCTGTGTGTCCATGTATAGCTCAGGAATACCAGAAATTGAAGTCCATATATCTTCAGCTAGCCAAGGCTGAAAAACACTATAACACAAATAATTAATATTTGTCATAGTGCTGTCCCTGGTGTAATTTTTTTCAGGAAAATAAAAAAAATAAAAAGTCAAACCATTTCAATTCAGGATTAGGAAATTGAACAGAAGAAAAAGAAACTGGGCACTGAATTATGAAGTTGCATAATTGTTCTTACTTGGAATAACCACAGTTTACAATTTTTTCCCCTCATAGAATTGGTGGCATAGATTCTGCTATACATCTTTTTCTCTGTTGCAGTTAGAGAGAATACCTCACAATCTCTAAGCCAGTTTTAGAGGACTTGCTTGTTGCTGTAGTATATCTATATGTGTATGTATATCTATATGTGTACATATATCTATATGTGTATATCTATCTATCTATCTATCTATCTATCTATCTATCTATCTATCTATCTATCTATCTATCTAAACAAAACAAAATACCACTCACGTACCACATCACAAAATCCCAGAATTTCTCCACAATCATCAAGCCTACAAACTTGAAATTTGGCACGTATGTTCTTCTTGGCTTCGAGGAAGAAAGGACTTTTCGAAATGACCATCAGACCATTAGTATTTTGTATATTATTATTATTATTACACTCTAATGCGAAGGAGTTCTACTCCCCCTCCCCACTGAAAAGAAATCTGTTTGAAATGCAAAACACAAGCAGAGGAGAGGAGTTTCAGTTTCAATTTCAGGTTCAGTTTCACAGCACCAAGAAGTTTTAGTACAGAACAGTTGAGCTAAACTATGCCCAGTCTTCTTGCTGACTCCTTCTTGCCCACACAGCAAATACTGTTTCAGTTTCCAAATAGCCCTCAACTCACACACTAACAGGACGCTAGACAGGTGAATACCGATGGATGCTGGTAGGCAGAATTTTCCCCACTATTTTCCTCCCCAAAAACTAAGCCCGACCACATAGTTTCATTGTGAAGTACGGGTATCCATCTAGTTGACTATATAAAGCTTTTCAGATTATAAATC
Organism: Laticauda laticaudata; assembly: GCA_004320025.1. Lineage (NCBI taxonomy): Eukaryota > Metazoa > Chordata > Lepidosauria > Squamata > Elapidae > Laticauda > Laticauda laticaudata. Next base: position 14,383 of record BHFT01022337.1, read on the forward strand.
TAAACGTCTGACTTTTCTGAGATTTCCAAGGATTTAAGCAAAAGAAGACTAACTTTTTTTCCTGGCTGAGAAATATCATACAGAGAACTGCAGTCCAAAAATCAGTGGGCAGCTGGGCTAGAAGTTAACCATGATTTCATTTCTATTTACAGTGAATAAAAAAGAAAATTAAATTACCAAGAGAAAATTGAATTAAAAGGAGAGCCAGTTTGGGTGTCATGGTTAAAGGCATCAGGCTGGAAACTCAGAGACTTGAGTTCTAGTCCAACCTTGGGCACAAAGCCAGCTGGATGATCTTGAGCCAGTAGCTCACAGGCAGCCCTTCGGAAGGAGACAAACCACTTGTGCAAAACCTTGCCAACAAAACTGTAAAGATTTGTCCAGGCAGTCTTCAAGAATTGCACACAACTGAAGAGAAGAAAATAAAATCAAATGTACCTAATGGTGACCAGAGGCAACTAGAGTTTCTGGTTTGTTTTTGTTTTTTTGGAAGATGTTTCACTTGTTATCCAAGAAACTTCTTCAGCTCTGACTAGATAGTGGGGAATCAGAGCTGAAGAAGCTTCTTGGATGAGAAGTGAAACATCTTCAAAGAAAACCCAGAAAGTCCAGTTGCCTCTTGAAAAAGCACCTTTGGGACAACCACGACCTGAATGACTGAGAATCTCGATAGACATCTGTGAAACATTTAAAATCTGATAACAATTTTTGGAAGTGTGTGAGAGGCCACAAAGATTGTGATCTTCTGTCTCTAACAACCAGATGGTTTAATCAACAGAAGCATCTGCTCTGCTACCTAGCTAGGGTCCTTCTCTGAGCATTTAGGTCTAGGTAGACTTGGATCTGTCTTGGGTGAAGAAGTCAAAAGGTCAGAGTTTAATGAGACCAAAGATTCAGGCTTAATTCAAAGAAGAAGAAAGCCCATCAGTTTTCTTGATATGAATATATACCCAACATTTTCACAGAGAACATCAGGATTCATTTTGAAATGCTGAATCTTATTGGAAGAGAAACAGAAGAATTATGGAATGGACTTGGAGACGTCATTAAATATTTCACATTCATCTTTGATGACTTCTCTAAATTCATTCCTATCATGAAGATGCCAAAAATGAAGAAATAGAAGAAAGCAAACTGAATGTCAAAAAAAAAAAAAAATCTATGGAAACTGCCAAAAAGATATGGCAAAGCCAAGAAGGACAAAAATCTTAGAAAGAGTTTCAGAGAGCTGTTGGAAGAGATAAGAAGCACATGGCCACAGATATTTCTACAGGGTTCAATTCAAATCCTCTACCAGCAACTGAATTCCTAGGCCATTGCATTCCTGGTAATAGTACATTAGCTTTAGGAACTAAGGAAGGGATATACAGGAGGAAGAGGGGAGAGGAAGAAGAGGAGGAGGAAGAGGAGGAGGAGCTGTTACTTATGTCATCCTTATATGACATAACATTACTTACATTATTTATCTGAATGAATAAAATCTTATATATGTAAATAAATTATGGAAATTCACAGAGTGATCACCTGAATCAAACCTACCTCAGAGAAGTGCAGTTACAGGAATAAACAAAGGATAACAACCCCCCACCCCCCATCTAAGCCATTGATCGTAGTGGGAAATGTGGGATCTAAATTATGTAATGGAATGCAATTTCATAACTCATTCTACATTAGAATAGCCCATTATACTCATTGTCCCAAAAAAAGGCTGAGCAAAAATACAGATCGGCCTTTAATTGTCACCTGATTGTTTATAGGTGAATCACCTGTAAATGACCTTAAACTCACCCGGACTAAAATGGAGATAAAAACAAGCCTCAGCATTTTCCCAGTGTGTTATCCTGGTATGAATCGCAAATGCAGCAGAGGCTGCATCGGTTTTGTTCCTGAATGTGAAAAAGGTAAGTTTTTATTTTATTTTGTTTTATAAAAGCATGCACAGCCACAAATGAGCAAGAGTCTCCTCACTAATGCCTAATTGCAGGGCAATTTCAAGGTTCTCATTCTTTCTTCTCATTTCACTCTAATCTAGCTTTTGCACGAGCCCAACTCCTTTCAAGAGAACGATGCCCTTTGTAAAGTAGGACACAGGGACAGCCTTCTTCTGTGCGCTGTCATCCACTTTGGTAGAAATGTCTTTTGACAGTGCAGTCAACTGAAAATTTCAATACAGTACGACGATGTTACAGTTCAGCCCTCGTTCTGTTCTTGAGCTGCTGGAGATTTCAGCACAGAAAAAGAAAGCAAAATGTAAAGCAAGAGATGCAACCTGGACCCAAAAGCCAAATAAACAATGCAGGCAAAGAGGGGAGGAAAATGGCACTTTGACCATAATTTATTCATTCCAAACAATGCAAGATACAAACTCAAGGTAAACCGCACCAAACTTGATTGCAGGAAATAACGACTTCAGCAACAGAGTGGTCAATGTTTGGAATACTCTACCTGACTCTGTGGTTTCTTCCCCAAACCCCAAAAGCTTTAACCTAAGACTGTCTACTATTGATTTCACCCCTTTCCTANTTCACCCCTTTCCTAGGGGTATGCATAAGCACACCAACGTGCCTACCATCCCTGTCCTATTGTTTCTTTTTATTTTTTATATGTATCCATTTCATGTATTCATAACTATGTTTATACTTATACTTATTATAATAACTTGACAAAATAAAGAAAATAAATAAAATAAAATGCGAAGGAACAGGAAACCCCCTGAAATCCTTAACGGCACCCCCAAGACTGATAACCAACTATAACTTATCAAGAGAAGGACGTAGGAAGGCGAAGCTTCCTCGCTGACGGACCGTAGATCGCGACTGTCTGTGGCTATGGTCCATGCTCTTTTGTTGGAGAGCCCTGATCACTACGATTAGGGGCTTGGAGGGGTGGCGGAGTAACAGGCAGCTGCAATCTCCCCTCCTGGGCTTGGTCTTTTCCTCCCCCGAGGACTGTCGCGGTGGTTTAAATTAGTCATCCTGAAGAGGAGGACTCAGCTTGGATTAAGCTTTGTGCAGGAGGGAAGAAAGAGGTGGATAACATTGGAACTGGGAGAACTGGGCAATAAAACTAAACAAAAGTACCCTGGGATAAAGGTAACATGGAATTTTTAAGAAAAGAAAAGTGGGTAGCGAAATTACAAAGGGACAGGAAAAAAAAATAAGAAAATATTTTTGACAGCTAAACGGGGCTTCAAACTGGGAAAGGAAGAAACCAGAACTAAAGATTTAACTAAATTGGACTAAAATATTTTGACAATAAACAGGCATAAAATAAAGCTGGACTTAAGATTGTCAAAAAATAATAATAATAAAGTAATATAATAATAAAGTTTACCAATTGGAGACTGGATTGTGCTGGATATTTGAGGTTGAAGAAAATCTTAAATAAAAGAAAGTAAGGGGAAAAGGGAAGGACTTTGTATATGGAGAGTGCCAACTTCTGACAAAACTTGAAATTCAAACAAAAGGAAAGCATCCTGTCTTCTGATGAACTGTGTGTGGAGATAACACTAAAGAAATATTGAAACAAAGT
>BHFT01022339.1:0-43462 GCA_004320025.1 Laticauda laticaudata
TCCTCCTCCTCCTCCTTCTTCTTCTTCTTCTTTGTCATGCCTCAGAATATAACTTTTATGTACTGCTGTTACTCTCTAGCCCCATCTAATGGGCAGAGGGACAAATACCAAGTCTATTGTTTGAAGCTTACCCAACCTCTTTACCTATCAGCCCGGACACTCAAAACAAGTGCATGCTGGGACTCCATTTTCTTTAGCATTTGGAGAAGGCAGAAGCAGAAGAATCAATCTTAATCTGTGGCACATGGTCATCTGAGGAAAAACCCACATCCCACAAACAGAGTATCACTGGTAATATTTAGATTGCTTGTATTTATTAATTGTTATGTTCAGCAGTAACCCAATCTTATATTTGGTTCTCATTGTATGTATCCCTATTTTCCCTAGTTTCACCATATCCTGTTCTTTCAATAAAGCATTCGGATCTGTGCACAGAGTCTGTTTTATTGGAGGATAAGTGGGTTTAGTTGCATGTCGAGCTGCACACAGGCTAACGTGTAGTGAGCACAGAACATTTGTCTTCATCTTCATCTCCTCTTCCTCCTCCACCTCCTTCTCCTCCTCCCCCTGCCCCTCTTCCTACTCTTTCCCTCCTCCTCCTCCTCCTCCTCTTCTTCCTCCTCCACTATGTAGCATTCTCAAAATTAACATTTTAAGCACTTTTGAACGAACTAGGGGATGCCTGAATGTCTTGGCTGCTCCATTTGGATCATAAGAAGGAAGGAGTGACCAAGGCTTGGAATGGAGCAAACATCAAACATTTCAGCTGCTTTCCAGCTGTACCATCCACAGAGATTGGAGAGGTGGGGGATTTTTCCTCCTCCACCTCTCCCTATCTCTCTCTCTCTCTTTATCATCTCTCTATCATTCTGTCTCTCTCTCTGAGATAGATATAGGATATAGATATCTAACTATCTTGCTATAATCCCTTTATCATCTCTGTCTCTGTCTCTCTCTGATAGATATCTAACTATCTAGCTATAATACCTAAAAATACCCTCTCCTTCTCTCTCTCTCAATCTCTCACTCAGTGTGTTTGTGTGTCTGTCTCTCTCTTTCTCTCTCTCTGAGATAATAAATATCTAGCGATCTAGTTATAATCCCTTTATCATCTCTGTCTGTCCATCTGTCTGTCTGTTTCTCTCTCTCTCTGAAAATCCTGGACAGATCTGGCCTCTTTTCAAACCCAACCTTTCTTCTTTTGCCTTCTTCCACTCGACCAAAATTGAACCTGTTCTCCTCTGTTTTCCAATAATTATAGTGCAGATAGACAGACAGACCAGAATTCCGGTGAATACCTCTAGGTGATTCCTTCCCAACATTTTGTTGAGTTGGAAAGGATATTGTGAGTTTTCTTTTGGACAAAACCATCTGTTCAAACTGCCATTCCCTCTCCATTCTACTAACAGAGATGGCGGGGGTGGGCTGCTACTGGTTCACCCTGGTTTGGGCGAACCGGTAGCTAATGTTATCATTTTAATTACCAGTTCAGTGAACCGGTAAAACCAACTCCTGGCTGGCCCTGCCCACCTTGCTCCGCCCCTCCCAGGAGACCCCACGTGGCCCATGTTGGATGCCCAGTAAGTTCAGAGCCTGTGCGGAGGCTTGGGAAGGGTTAAAAACTTGCCTCCCAGAAGTTCTGGAGCCTAGTGGAGGCAATTTTCCATCAGTTGGAGGCTCAAGGAAAGCCGTTGGAGGCTCAAGGAAAGCCGCTGGAGCCCAGGGAGGGCAAAAATACCCTCCCACTGTGGCTGACTAGGCCACACCCACCATAACAGATAATCAGATTTGTAGGTCATCTAGTCCAACCCCCCACCCAAGTGGGAGACCCTACACCATTTCTGACAAATGACAGTCCAATCTCTTCTCGAAAGCCTCTAATGAGGAAGCTCCCACAACTTCCGAGGGCAACTTCTGTTCCATGGGTTGATTGTTCTCACTGTCAGAAAGTTATTTCCAGGTTAAATCTCTCCTTGACCACTTTCCATCCATTAGTCCTTGTCTGGCCTTCTCACACTTTGGAAAACAGCTTGACCTCTTCCTTCCTGTGGCAGACCCTCAAATATTGGAAGATGCTCTCCTGTCTCCCCTGGTCCTTCTCTTCCCCAGACTAGCCAGACTCAGTTCCTGCAACTGTTCTTCATATGTTTTAGTCTCCAGTCCCCTCATCATCCTGGTTGCTCCATGGCCACGCGCACTCAGCAACTGGGCAGAGAACCAATTGCTGAAATTATTGAAGCCCACCCGGAGAGATGGTCAAATAGATCCTTTCATTTTTACCTTCTTTCTACTCCACCTGCATTTTAGGGTCCCCCCATTCTTGGCTCTTGTGTTAATTTATGACAGGCTTAAATTTCAGCGGAACAATTTTTTACCTCCTGTTTTATCGGGAGCTGTGGACGAATACTTTCCTCTTTCTCGTTCTCTGTTCTCCAACAATGAAGGTCACACCTTCAGATAATTAAGCCCACCTAACACCAGCTGAACAAATGCACTGGGAAGTGTGAGATGTTCACACCGTATGTTTTATAAGTTCTTCTTATTCCAGCAGAACTGTCTGTTCATAATTGATTTGACCTGAACTGACTGGGGAATTGAGACTAGCTTCTGAGCCAAACATTTTATGTATTATTATTGCTGCAGCTTTTGGGTTACAGCATCTGAAAATACAGGCAAAGAGACATGAATTCCTCAGATGGTAGGTGCCATTGCTGTTATTCCTAACCAAGCTTTTATGATAGCAATTTGCCATGTTATCATTCTTGCTTCAGTTCTCCTGGATTATTTATTTACCAAATGTGCACGGCACCCATTCTTCCATCCTGGATGGCTCATAAGAAAAACATTCAAACAAGGAAAACAATACATTTTTTGGTCTTTTAATGTCTCTGTAACCTCTTGCAACAGAGTGGGGTCGGGGCGACTGAATGGAGCTGAGCATTTGCTGGCCAGATGCCCTTCCTGACACCCATGTGGTGTTCACAGCAAACAATTTTCTCCCAAGTTGTTTTCCTAGTAGCTGAAATTCCCTTAATCCACACTGTAATACTGCTCGTGTCCATGCTATGCTTCTCCATTCTGTTGAAGGAATCTGTCTGTCTATCAACTACAGGTGTCAACAATGGTGAAAATAAGACCCAGCTGCCCATTTCACAGAACACTGAACAAAACAACAGAGTTGGAAAGGAACTTGGAGGCCTTCTAGTCTAACCTGCTCAAGCAGGAGACCCTATACTAGTGGCTGTCCAGTCTCTTTTTAAAAGCTAATCATCATCATCATCATCCTCATTTAATGACCCCATGATCCCTTGCAGGATGGAGTCTGGGCAATTGAATGGAGCTGAGTGTATTAATAGCCGGATGCCCTTCTTGTTGCCAATACAGAGTTTTCTTTAGTAAATATATTCTCAGTGTGCCCAGAGAGAGAAATATCTGCCTCTTCCTGGGATCGAACCCAGAGCCTCCTGATAGTGAGGCAAGAGATCCACCTCTAGGCCACCATGCCACTCAAGGAAAACAATGCACAAAAACAAAGAACTAGAAGGTGGTAAGGTAACCAAAGGAAAGGAACAAAAAGGAAATAAATGTACACAATCCACAGGAGGATTCATTTTCCCTCACCGAAGGTTGAGGGATAAAGGTCTGGATAAAGGTCTTTACAATAAAGGAGAATATTTGTAACTCAGGGTTGAAATGAGGTTCCTTGGTGCTCTCTGAGCTTAGTGGTTTTCTTGCAGATGTTCCATTACCCAAACTAGATAACATCATCAGGGCTAGAAGGGAGTGAAGAGAAGGGTTTGTGGAAAGGAGGAGGAGGGAGGAGGTGGAGGAGGAGAGGAGAGAAGAGGAGGAGGAGGAGGAGGAGGAGGAGGAGGAGGAGGAGGAGGAGGAGGACTGTAAGGATCTTGATGCATTCTGAGTTTGGTGGTTTTCTTGCAGACATTCCATTACCCAAACTAGATAACATCATCAGGGCTACTAGATTACTAGCACTGATGATATTACCCAGTTTGGGTACTGAAACATCTGCAAGAAAACCGCCAAGCTGAGAGTGCACCAAGGTCTTCACAGCTCTTCTAAACAACTGTAGACAGAACCTCAGTCTGAATCTCAAGGGGGACCTCATTCCAGAAACCAGGAAACTGAAGGTAGAGATTTTGGGGTCTGAAGAGATTGTTCAGTTATAGGAACTTAAGGGTGTGCCAACTCTGAAGGATTGAACTGACCAGCAGATCTTATGGGCACCTTACAGTTCCCTCAAGTAATTAGCTCCACTGCTATGAAAAGATTTATAGATAATAGCCATCATCTTGAATCACCTCTGGAAGCAAAAGAACAGAACAGAATAACTGAGTTGGAAGGGACCTCGGAGATCTTCTAGTCTAACCCTTTGCTCAAGCAGGAAACCCTATATATTTCAGAAAAGTGGCTGTCCAGTTCTCTTCTTCAAAACCCCCAGCATTGGAACACCCACAACTTCTGGAGACAAGCAGTTTCATTGGTTAATTGTTGTCTTCGCTATTTGGAAGTTTCTCCTTAATTCCAGGTTGTTTCTCTCCTTGATGAGTTTTTATCTGTTGCTTCTTATCCTGCCTTCAGCTGCTTTGGAGAATATGTGGACCCCCTCTTCAACCAGGTAAAACACCCCCTCTTCAACCAGGTAAAGCACCCCCTTTTCAACCAACCAAGCACACTAGCAGTCAGTGGAGCTTGTGAAGCAGAGGTGTTATATGGGCGGATTGAGGCTTTCTGGACCAACTGACATTTTAATGATAACCATGCCACCATCAATACGATCCACCTGTGTAATTTATCATCCGATGATCAAATGATCAAACAACTCAGGCAACCCTGAGTTTAGCAAATATTTGGCACAATAGTCAAGCCAGATTTAAGACAGGTATGCAAAATTGTCCTATCAATATAAATTGGATTTAATAGACGTGTTTGGAGGACAAATTCAGACAATGTTCTGGGCACCAGTCCACTAACGTGTAGCTCATGGGAAATATTGCTAAATAAATGATCAGCTTTTGGAGAGGGGAGGGGAAGAGGAGAAAAGAAAAGAAAAGAAAGAAAGGATAGGAAAAGGAAGGGAAGGAAAAAGGAAAGGGAAGGAAGGGAGGGGAAGGAAAGGGGAAGGGGAAGGGAAGGGAAGGAAAGCAAAATCTCCTAGCTTCCATCCTGTTGACCTCATTAAACACATGAGATAGCAATGGGTGATGACAGCTGAAGGATCTGGACAAATTAATTCTGATTTGGGCAATAATGTTGAGGATATTGAGATGACAAGGCAGGGAGAAATTTGTAAGTCAAAACCAGCATGCTGTATTGCATTCAGAAGCCTCTTGAAAGCCAATGGGGATTAGCATCATTCTGTTACATGCATTTTGATTGAAGAGAAAGAGGGAAATGAACAAGAGACAGAGACAGAGAGACAGAAAGAGAGTCAGAGAGAGATGGAGACAAAGACAGACAGACGGACACAGAGAGAGAGACAGAGAGAAAGAAAGAGAGAGATGGAGAGACAGAGAGAAAGAGAGTCAGAGAGAGAGAGACAGAAATGGAGGCAGAGAGAGAGAGAGAGAGACAGAAAGTCAGAGAGTCAAGAGATGGGAAGAGAGAGAGTCAGAGAGAGGGAGAAGAGGAAACTCTATGCCTTTTCAATGCTGAACATAACTGAAGTTTCACAAAGAGAGTAACAGCACTGTACAGACAGAGTCTTCAATTGAGAGCGCAAAGAAACAGTGCCATCTCTTGGAGAATCCTTAAATTCCACATGGACCTGGCCAATATCGGCAGGGTTTCATCAGATGCCTAGTCTGCTCACCTTGCCAGAAAGACAAAAGAGAACAGCTTGCTTGTTGACCTGCCTGGGAGCAGGATGACACCATTCCCCTGTTTGACATGTCCCACGTCAAACGTGGAGGGACCACAAGATGCCCTTAATGAACCAGGACAATGGAATGGGGATGGTGTGGAGATAACCTCAAAGGTGGAGAGACCCTCCCAGCTAAATGTCGTGAGCCAAGGTGAGATAATGGGGAAGGTGAAGTTGTAATCTCAAAGGTGAGATAATGGGAGAGAAAAGTGGTAATCTCAAGGGTGAGCCAAGGTGAGATGATGGGGAAGGTGAAGTTGTAATCTCAAGGGTGGTGGAACCTCCAGCAGAACTTGGTGAGCCAGGGGGATATAATGGCCAAAGGGATGGGGTAACCTCAAAGTTGGAGGCACCTCAGCAGGGGCTTGGTGAGTCACAATCAGAGGTGGTATTCAGCCGGTTCTGACCAGTTCTGGAGAACTAGTAGTGGGAATTTTGAGTAGTTCACAGAATCAGCAAATCTGGTTCTACAAAACTGACTGGGCCCACCCCATCTATTCCCTGCCTCCTGAGTCCCAGTTGATTGGCTGGGTCTCCTTTGGTTGCCCTGCACAGGAAAAAGGAGCTGGAAAGCAGGTTAGTGGGATGGGGAAGGAATGGGGATTTTGCAGTATCCTTTCCCCTGCACATCCACCAAGCCACAGAACCAGTAGTAAAAAAAAAAATTGAATCCCACTACTGGCCACGAAGAATTAATGGTTAAGAAGGAGCAGTTGCTTCAAAGGTTGAGGACCACGAGGTGAAGTGGATGAGCCAGGGTGACAGTCTGTATTCTCGGCCATGGAAACTGACTGGATGCTTCTGAGCCAGGTCCTCTTCTCAGCCCAAGGAGGAAACACTGAATATCTCTCTTTGAGTTCCTTAATGAGGGTACAGATAGTCATTTAGCTAAATGAACATTTATGCTGCAAAAACACTGATGGTCATTGAATGGCTGAATAATAGCGAGTTTTGGAATGGAGTGGAGTGGAAAGGAATAGAATAGAATAATAGAATAATGATGGAATGGAATGGAATGGAATGGAATGGAATGGAATAGAATAGAATAGAATAGAATAGAATAGAATAGAATAGAATAGAATAGAATAGAATAGAATAGAATAGAATAGAATAGAATAGAAACAGAAACGAAACACACACATACAATCGCAATAAAATGAGATAAACAGAAGGGAGAATGCTGGCTGCTACTATTTCACATCATTACCACAGCATAAACTAAAAACAGGTCCGCAAGGAGCCATGTGCTTCCAAAAATTCCCCCTCCAAAGGTCCCCAAAGGCTGAATCACGCCCTCTGTCTGTCCACCGTATAATTATGTTGTCTCCCTCTGTGGCCATTTCTACACAGGAGCTAATGGCGGATTCTTCTGCCAGGTGCCAATGATGGTTGGGCTGAGTCGGGGTATGCAGTGAGACACCCTTAGAAAACTACAGAGGTGTCGCATTGCACGGACACACTTATTAGTAGAGTGGAATTGCATAACTTGTTCTTTGATTTCAGGGGGGAAGGAGGGGGGAAGAAGCCTCCATTTTTTTTGCCATGATATAAAAATTTGACATTGATCGTTGAGACTCTGGAAAGAGCGCAGAGAAAAGCAACAAAGATGATGAGAGAACTGGAACCTAAATAGGCGTGGGATGCTACTGGTTCTGCCCAGCTCTATAGAATTGGTAGCTCTAAGAGCAGCAGACACCTGCTCTGGTTGTGTGTCTGCTGCTGTGTGTCTGTTGCTGTTTGCCACCTGCCCGGGCTCTTACTTGTCCTTTATTTCCTGCTTTTTCAACCTTGGTTGCTTTGCATGGCACAGCTGAGGTTGAAAAAGCAGGAAAAAAATGGCTTTTCAAATGCTGCGCACCCACACACAGCGCTTTTCAGCTGCCTGGGCAGCACAGTTTAAGGTTTTTTACACACGCACGCAAAACGTAGTCACCAAACCAGTAGTAACTCCGGTTGAATCCCACTCCTGAACCTAAAACATGTAAAGAACGATTGCTGGAATTGGGTATGTCTAGTTCAGGGGTCTGAAACTTAAACACTCGAAGGGCCATTTGGACCCGTTTCAAGGGCGGGATTGAAAAATCCCAGAAAGTGGTTCGCTGCCCGATTGCTGGGTGGCATGGCAACAGCCTCCTCGGCCTCTGGAGGCTCACCAGAAGCCGTAAATAGGCCCATTTTGCCACTTCCGGTTTTTCCAGGAAGGCCGTTTTTCACCCTCCCAAGAGTCCGGAGGCTTCCCCCAGGCCTCTGGGAAGATGAAAAAAGACTCCCCTGGGCTCTGGAGGCCCTCCGGAAGCTGGAAACAGGCCCATTTCCAGACTTCCAGAAGGCCTGTTTTTTGCCCTCCCAGGGCCTCCGCACAACCCCTGCACTTAACTGCATTGAAAATGGGCTGTGTATATGTGCCTAAAATATATGTGTGTTATGCAATAACTGGGAGATTTAAAAAAGTGTAATTAAAATAAGTTTATACTAGAATAAAACATTACTATGAATTAAAGGGGTGTTAATTGAATGATGTATAAGACAAAGGGGTGGTACACTCAAATTGGTAGTTAAAGAAGGAGATCTTTGAATTATTAGAACCATGATGGAATTGTTTGAATAATGAACTAAGAGTATGCAATGAATTTGCAAATGCGACAGATAAAAGTATAAGTATAATGAACATAGAATAAGAAATAAGATTTTTAAACACTACATAAAGAAGACACAAGAATATTTGAAGAAAAATGAAAGAAGTAAAGAGATGATGTGTGAAGAATGTAAGAATGTTTGAGAAAATTTATAGAAATTATAAACATAATGAATATGTTGATATGTTGATATGAAACTGAATGGGAAAGATGAATATGTAACTCAGGTTTGTGTGGAAATGTAAAAACCTGGAACCACGCTGTTCACTAAAAGAGATATTTTTTGAAATATAAAAATAAAAAACTTTTTACAAAAAAGAAGAAAAAAGAAAATGGGCCACGTGGAGATTCCTGGGAGAGGAGGGGTGGGGCCAGACTGGTTGAAGTACTGGTTTGGCGAACAAGCTGTAACTTTAACGTCCAGTTCTCTGAACTACTCCAACTGTCTGCTATCGGTTCTCCAGAACTGGTCAGAACCAGCTGAATACCACCTCTGGTCTCCAACCTTCACAATGTTAAGATTTATGGACTTCAACTCCCAGAATTCCTCAGCCAGCATGCTGTCCAACCTACAGCATGGCTGGATGAAGAATTCTGGGTGTTGAAGTCCATACGCCTTTAAAGTGACCAAGGTTGGGGACGCCTGCCCTAATCCCCTAGTTTTCATCTTTGGCATCTTGAAGGTTATAGACTTCAACTCCCCGAATCCCGCAGGCAGGAGGGTGTGAAGTTTTGATCAGCCTTCTTTTCTCTTCTTTTTTGACTAATTCTGTATTTAACCTGCCGATGGTGCCTTATGTAAGAATTTTGAAAGCATTACGTGGAACAAAAAGGATCAGCTGCATTGCTCAAAAATAAATTCACCTAAAGACCTTGTCGTCTTCGGCAGCAGTTTCCAAGATTAAGACTCAAAGGGTGGAAATCAGGAATAGTTCACTAGTTAAAACCTGGTTCTGACACTCTTTCAATTTTATGGCACGGTGCAGGAATGTGAGTTCAATGTCAAGGCATGCGTGTGAAGACCAAACTAGGCAAAATGTAGTAATTCTATTGTTGGAAGAAATATCCTTCTAAATAAAGTTCCAAATAAAGAACAATCAATCAGTAGGAAAACAGGGTAGGGGATTTTTCTGCAGACTTTTTGGGGGGATTTTCCCAGAGTCTCTGGTCCGTGGAATTTAAAATTATGAGTTTGGTGGTCCCTGAGGTCCAAAAGTTTGGTGACCCCTGCTTTAGAGGATGGGCCTCTTTTTTTTTTGTTGACAGTTTGGGTTGGGACATTATAAGAAAGTCAAATACTTTGCCGAATGATGTAATTGGTTTGGAAATGTTAACAGCAAGTCCTGTACATCAGCAAATTTAAAAGGTGTTGCATTCTTGGTGATCTCTCATTGTGAAATTGACCAGCCTGTTTCAGGGAACTGACCCCATTTGGAAATCATGCCGTACCTTCTATTTTGCCTTCATTAAAGCCTGCAGAATCTCCCCGAGGAAGGCCGTCTCAAGCTCTGTAATTGAGAAATATTAGATCGCGCTGTATGTGTTGGGTATAAAACAGGAAGGTTCGCTAATGGAATTTTAATTTCAGAAGTCTCCAGAAGATTGCCGTAAATGCCCGTCTCTGCATTGAAAATAGCACAAAGCAAGATGCATCCGTTCTTAATTTGGAAAAAAAAAAAAAACACACAAGCAAATTGGGTCCTGGAGAAAACAAAACCCTGAACTGGGGAATGATGAAGCAACCTAAAGATAATGTGAGCATCAGAGATCCATGTTGGATTTCTCTCGGAGCAAAAGTCAGATGTTTAAAACTGCTAACAAGCAAATGTATAAACATTTCTAGGAGGGAAGGAAGGAGGGAGGAAGAAGGGGAGATAAATAAAGGAGGGAAGGAAGGAGTGAAGAAGGAAGAAAGGAGAGAGAAGGAAGGAGAGAAGAAGAAAGGTAAAAGGAGGGATGGAGGGAGAGAGGAAAGAAATAAAGATGTAAATAATTGGAAAGAAGGAAGAAAGTAGTGGGGAAGGAAGGAAGGAGGAAGGAAGGAAGGAAGGAAGGAAGGAAGAAAGGAAGGAAGGAAGGAAGGAAGGAAGAAGGAAAGGAAGGAAGAAAAAATACTTACAACAGCACTGAAAAAAATGACTTATGACCCACTTCTCACACTTGGGATCTTTGAGGCATCTCCACAATCACGTGATCAAAATTCAGATGCATGGCAAGTGGTTCATACTTACGACGGTCGCAGTATCCCAAGGTCAACGTGTGCCCTTTTGCAATCTTTTGAGAAGTAAAATCAGTGGGGAAGCCAGATTCATAACAACCATGTTACTAAATTAGCAACTGCAGTGATCACTAACAACTGTGGCAGGGAAAGGTTGTAAAATGGACAAACCTCCCTGGAACAAATGTCTCACTTAGCAACAGAAATTTAGGGCTCCATTGTGGTTGTAAGTCAAGGACTACCTGTGTAATCATGTATAATCCTTGATGGATTAGATGGATTGGATGGAAGGATGGAGGATGGATGCGATAGCTGCGTTTGGATCGGTGGTGGTGGATGGATGGATGGATGGATGGATGGATGGATGGATGGAATGAAGGAAGGATGGATGGATGGATGGAAGGATGGATGGAAGGATGGAAGGATGGATGGATGGTTGGATGGATGGAATGAAGGATGGATGAATGGATAGATGGAAGTATGAATGGAAGGATGGGTGGATGGATGCATGAAGGATGGATGGATAGAAGAATGGATGGATGGACATGACAGATATAGATGATAATGGATAGAAGGGTGGAAGGGTGCAAGGATGGAAGGAAGGAAGGATGGAAGGAAGGAAGGATGGAAGGAAGGATGGGTGAATGGATGGGTGAATGGAAGGATGGATGGATAGATGGATGGATCGATGGATCGATCGATGGATGGATGGAAGAATGAATGGCAGGATGGACATGACAGATAGTAGATGGTAATGGATAGAAGGGTGGAAGGGTGCAAGGATGGAAGGAAGGGAGGAAGGAGGGAAGGAAGGAAGGATGGGTGAATGGATGGATGGAAGGATGGATGGATGGATGGATGGAATGAAGGATGGATGGATGGATGGATGGAAGGATGAATGGAAGGATGGATGAAGGATGGATGGATGGATGGATAGAAGCATGGATAGATGGACATGACAGATAATGGACATGACAGGTGGTAATGTCAAGATGATAGAGTTTGAAAACTTTAGAATTTGAAACTTCTAGAGAACTTTACCTGTTGCAATTATAACCTGCAATCATCCTGCATTAAGTCTTGCTTGCAACAGCAGATTGAAGGCTGCTCAGAGCAAAAACACACATCAAACACCTTATTAGAAAAAAAGCAACCAGATAAGAAAGAGGCACCAAGAAATCATTAAGAGATCTGCCCATGAAGTTCATTTCCAGGAACTAAGGAAGGAACTTCCTGAACCTGATTGTTCAGAATTAGAGCTAAACTTTGATTAAAATCTAGCTCAATTCAGAAAACACCTCCAGATGGAACAAAATATCTATCCATCTGCAAATGTAGATTTGCAGAAAACCATGCAGGCTGCCAAATGCAGCTTCCAAATATTTTTCAAGGGCAGACATGTATAGAATGTTGGTTCTTCTTATAAATTTATAATTTATATATATAAATATAAAATACTAGCTCAATACCCGTGCTTCACTACAAAACTGTGGTCGGGCTTAGTTTTTGGGGAGGAAAATAAGGGGGAAATAAATTCTGCCTCTGCCTACCAGCATCCATCAGCGTTCATCTGGCTAGTGTCCTGTCAGTGTGTGAGAGAGTTGAGGGCTGTTTGGAAACTGAAACAGTATTTGCTGTGTGAGCAAGGAGATAGCAAGGAGCCTGGGTGTGGCTTAGCTCAACTATTCTGTACTAAAACTGCTTGGTGCTGTGAAACTGAAACTCCTCTGCTTGTGTTTTGCCTTTGGAAGAGATTCCTTTTCAGGTGGGGAGGGGGAGTAGAACTCCTTAGCATCAGAGCGTGTTAATAATAATAATAATATAGGAAATATTAATGCTCTGATAGTCANTTGGGGGGGGGGAATGAAACTTTGATTTTGGGTTTTACCAATTAGATAGGTTTGTTGTTTTAGAAATGGTTATTTTATACTATTAAGTAAAGGTAAAAAGTTGAGGTCTGATGTTATTATCTTATTCTACTGCACCAAAGAGAGTTAGAAGTCAATGCCTTTTCTTTTCTTTTTTCTCCTTTTTCCCATGCTTTCCCCTTCCCCTTTTCCTCCCCTGTCTTTCTCTATTATTTCCTTCTGCATTATATGGTACTAATACTTAAATAAACTAAATTGTAAGATATTTTTGTTGAATCTCAACCCGTGAGTGAGCAAAAAACAGAAATACTAAAACGCTGGCTTGTGGCTGTTTCAGATTTCTCCAGTTTGCTCTTTCCTTTTGCGACCGGCCCTAATCAGTTCATCCATCCAATTATTGGATTATCACCCTACACAATAATGTTAGTAGCGCTGTTCAAAACTGCCTTGGCAGAGAAAGGAAGTGGGAAGAAGAACAGCAAACCACCAACTCCCGTTTCTTAGAAATGTATTTTATTTCTCTTAAAATGTTATAACAATCCAAAGCAGGGCTTATTGTACAGTATAAAATCATCGTAACATGTGGGTAATGCATTTCTTTATTGTAAAAAAAAAAGAAAGAAAGAAACAAAAAATTGTTTTCAAAACAAATCAACACCCCAATACAATTCACTGAGAGCATTTACAGATTTGCAGCATGTTTAGTACAGTAAAATGTCTGTTGAATAATTGCATAAATGCTGTTAACCAAACTGTTGGGTCTGTGGGCTTATTTTTCCACTAGCTCTATACCCGTGCTTCACTACGTAACTATGTGGCCGGGCTAAGTTTTTGGGGAGCAAAATAAGGGGGAAAAAATTCTGCCTCTGCCTCCCAGCATCCATCGGTATTCACCTGGCTAGGATCCTGTCAGTGTGTAAGAGAGTTGAGGGCTGTTTGGAAATGGAAACGGTATTTGCTGTGTGAGCAAGGAGACAGCAAGGAGCCTGGGCGTGGCTTAGCTCAACTGTTCTGCACTAAAGCTGCTTGGTGTTGTGAAACTAAAACTGAAACTAATCTCTTCTGCTTGTGTTTTGCATTTGGAAGAGATTTCTTTTTTTCAGGTGGGGAGGGGGAGTAGAACTCCTTAGCATCAGAGCATGTTAATAATAATAATAATAATAATGGAAATTCTAATGCTCTGATGGTCATTTTGAAAAAATCCTTTCTTAGTGAGCCCCTAGAAGCCAAGAGGCTAAATACAGGCTAAATTTCAAGTTTGTAGGCTTTACGGTTCTGGAGATTTTGTGATGATGTATGAGGGGTATTTTGCTTTTATATATATAGATTACCCAGGTAGTCCTCAACTTAATGACTGTTTGTTCAACAACCCAGGATTGTGGCTCTTCATAACAACTACAACAGGGAGAGCTAGAATTGTGTGGGTGTCTTGCTTAACAACACAGTAACTTATGGCCGTAATTCCGGGCTCGATCGTAGATCAGTTGAGGATTACAATTATTAATAGAACTTCCTTTCAAAGGCACTGTTTCAAATGCTGATTTTTACTGATTTCTCCGTATTCTTTTCCTGTAAAAAACCTTGGCCAAAATTCCTGGAGTTAAAAATCAAATGTGCAAGGTACCGAAAACTATCCACAGTTGTCAGACTGTGATGTGTGATCCTGGACTTTTTGATAATACTGATCTTATCGACCGAAAGCAATTAAATTAATACAACGGCAGGAAACTGATTGCATTTGCTGGTAGCAAATGATGATTTTAGCTGCAGTTTTCCCTAATGGGCTTTTTAAAAAGTGCACCAGTAAAATACATTTCTATACAAACATTTCCAACGATATATACATATATACACATGTACACTCTCACGGGTTTTAAATATTTTGTATCAAATACTTTAGGACAAACATAAATTACAAGGTTCTTCACATAAAAATCTTACATCCACAATATAACCTTGATCTTACAGAATATAAAAATATCCATTCTTGCCTGTTTTGGCAAGGGAAGAAACAGGTCTTTTGCAAAGGCTGGCATGACAAGACAATGCTGAGAATTGATAAACTGATTGAGGCTTTTGGTTTCCAAAGCTTAATGCAGTTTTTTCTTCTTCTTGTGGACAATTGACCTCCGTGGAATGAAGGGCCAGCTCTTAATGAACAATTTCATAAATCATGCCAAACCTGAAAACATTCGTCAACTACTAGCTAAAATGCTAAATGTCTCAGAAGATTCTCAGTCATCCAGCACATGGTTTCCCCAAAAATGTTTATTTTAATTGGAACTGGACTGCTTTTTCAAGGAGGAGGAGGAGGAGGAAAGGGAGGGAGGGGGAGGGGGGAGAGAGAGGGAGGAAGGAAGGAAGAAAGGAAGGAAGGAAGGAAAAGAAGTAGTAGAGGAGGAGAAGGAATGAGAAGAGGGAGGAGAGGAGAGGAATGAGAAGAAAAAGAGAGGAGGAAGAAGAGGAAGAATGAGAAGAGGGAGGAGGAGGAAAAAAAGGAGAAAAAGAAAAAGAGGAGGAGAAAGAAGCAGGAGGAAGGGGAAAGGAGGAGGAAGAGGAAGGAGAGGAGGAGGAGGAGGAAGAAGAAGAGAGGAGTAGAAGAAAGAAAAAGAAGAGGAGGAGAAAGGAGGAGAGAGGAGGGGGAGGGAGGAAGAAGAAGGAGAAGGAGAAGAGAGAAAGAGAGGAGGAGAATAAAAAGAGAGGAGGAAGAGGAGCTTCTTGAATGAAAAGCAAAACATTTGAGCCTGGGAATCTCCATCGCGCTTTTGCCTGAAATCTTGACTAAATTTGTTCAATCGAGTTTTATTGGCCAATCAGTGGAATCCACATTCTTTCCTCAAAGAAACATCTCAGATCTAAGTCTCATTTTTAATCTGTCAATCAATTCTCAGAGTCGCCATCCTTTCACCCAGCCAAACAAGCCACCCTGATTCTTTTGCCGCTGACAACATAAAGCAAAAAAACAAAAACAAAACAGAAAAAGCACCTTTATACTGTAGTCAGTAAAATTTGTGTCCCAAATCCACAATACAGGAGACAAATTCAGTGCCAAAAATACTGCAATAAAAGAATCTTAAGATTCCTAACACCATCCCAGAGGAAGGGACAAATAAGAGAAACAGAACGAAGGCCAAGTTATAAGATATTTAAGATGCAATTCCGCCGGCAGAAGGAAAAAAAAAAAAAGGAAAAATATAATTTTAATCATTTAGGAAGGGACACTTCCACATTACAAATTCTAAAAACCCTTCCTTAAATTGATTTATGCTTTTTTCCCCCTCGATGTTTTATTACAAAATGTAAGGCTGTATCAGTGGCATAAGTTGGCTTTATTGAGTACATAAAAACAAAATTTGTAAGGCACACTTCTCTAGAGTTCCCTCAAAACTAGGCCAATATTAGATTAGATTACAGAGTTGGAAGGGACCTTGTAGGTCATCTAGTCCAACCTCCCCCCAAACCCCAGCCCAAGCAGGAGACCCCTACGCCATTTCTGACATAATGCAGTCCAGTCTTTCTTGAAAGTCTCAAATCACAGGTAGTCCCTTGACTTCCAACATTTTTATGACAGTTTCAAAGTTACAACAGCACTGGGAAAAATAAAATGACTTAAGGCCATGTTTCACACTTATGACTGCTGCAAAAATTCTCTGGGGTCAGGTGATTTATATTCGGACACTGGCAACTAATCAACTTACACACGCGGAGATTCCCTTATAAGTGGCAGGAAAAGCCCTAAAAATGGGGCGAAACTCGCTTGGAAAATATTTTCACCTAGCCGACTAAAATTTGGTGCTCAACTGTGATCATAAGTAGGATTATCTATCACCTTGCAAAAAGTACACGAGGGTCGAATCAATCCAATGAACAATGCCAATTCCAAGCAGTTTGTTTGGAACGTATTCACCGAAACAATCAAAACTACCCCAGGGGAATACATTTTTAGTTTTTGGAAACATAAAAATTTTTGTTTGTTAAAAATCATTGTGAAATATATATATAATATATATACATATATACTATATAGTATATATAATATATATATATATATATATTATATATATATATATATTATATATATATATATATATTATATCATATATATATACACACATATATATAAACACACACACACACATATATTATATAATACACATCACGCACATATATATACATATAGTACCGAACTCAAACAGAAGCTGATGATAGCAGATGAGATTTTCTGCTGAAATGTTGCTACAACTTTAAAAGCACAACTACATTATGTGGATAATACCCGAACAAAGCTGAACAGCATTACATGTAAGCACCGCGCAAAAAACTTAAGAAAAATATATATATATATATGATATACACACACACACACAAACCACACACACCTTTCCCTGTTAGAGGAAAACCAGGCCCACCCCCTCTTCATCCTAGGGCATGCAGGAAGGAATGGAAAGGGAGCAATGTGGGTTTGGGTGGCTTATGGGGAGGAAAGGGCCCTGAATTTCACCCTTTCATTAGCGCACACCTGGGAAATGAGAGTTTTAAGAGAGATTGCAAGCTGGGTGCAGCAGTTGCTGGGAGCAAATTGTGAGTTTATCTTGTGTTGACTTTGGTTATTCTGTGTTCCTGAGTCTTCCCAACCTGGTTGAGTATACTGTGTTCTTCACAAGCTTGAATTCTTGCTCCTTGTTCACTGGGCCTAATCACCATCATTTTGCTTTGATTGGACGTTAAGTTAAAAAGTTTGTATTGACGCACATTTTGGACTTGAATCTCTGCAGTCAAAGGCTGTTTCTGGGAGAGTTTTTTCTCCAGCCCAGAAGGTAACCAGGACATTGGGGGCAAAGTTGGAGCTAATAAAGGGACTCCTGCTGATGATCTGACTGTGTTGCCTTTGTGCCACATCCTGGGTTGTGGTGAGAGAAATCGCAAAATGGGACAAAG
The DNA here is from genome assembly GCA_004320025.1 of Laticauda laticaudata. Classification (NCBI taxonomy): domain Eukaryota; kingdom Metazoa; phylum Chordata; class Lepidosauria; order Squamata; family Elapidae; genus Laticauda; species Laticauda laticaudata. The sequence goes on from BHFT01022339.1 coordinate 17,542, forward strand.
CTCATTTAACAACCGTCTCAGTTAGCAATGGAAATATGGGCTCAATGGCGGTCATAAATCAAGGTCTACCTGTATACAACTGGACACCCACAAGCTGTAATCCCACCCTCCAATTCCTCTAAACCCAGCTGAATAAATTACCACATTTTTCCCAATCGAAAAACAAAAACCAAAATGAAAAAAGAAAATCAATATTCAATNCCCACCCTCCAATTCCTCTAAACCCAGCTGAATAAATTACCACATTTTTCCCAATTGAAAAACAAAAACCAAAATGAAAAAAGAAAATCAATATTCAATCGATATCTCTTATTTTAAAAGCACCGAAATAAGTTCCTTCTGGGGAGTGGTCCAGCAAGGAAGGATAGGAGACCTGGAGGCTCACCATCTCTCCCGACTTCAGTTTGAAGAACCCGCTGACATTGACCGAGAAAAAATGAAACTCAGATTCACCCGACCAGTTCTTGGTGCTTCCGCCTTTCATCAGGACGACCGAGTTTCTCCGCTTGGCATCGGTTTTGATCACGTATACCATCAGCTGCAGCGTCTGGCCAGTCAGGTTGCCTGACGTTTCATGGTGCCTGAAGTACACATTGGCGTACAGGTAGTAAAAGCCGTCATGATTGGCTATGAGCCTGCCGTCACTGAAGGTCATGTTCAGCACATTTGCCCAGCCTTTGTCATGGTGCCAACATGTAAGATTCACTTTCCCCGTGCCTGAGAAGAGAAGATTAAGAAAAAAAGAAGAATAAAGTATTTGCTTCCTCCTTGTGGGGATTAGAAATAGTCCTCACTTAACGACTTATTGATAAATCAATCATATTAGAGCTGGAAGGGAGCTTGGAGGTCTTCTAGTCCAACCCTTACTCAGCCAGAAGACCCTGTGCCATTCCAGAAAAAATGGTTATCCAATCTCTTTAAAATAAAATTAGAGCTAGAAAGGACCTTGGAGGTCTTCAAGTCCATCCCCCTGCTCAGACAGGAGAAAACCCTAGACCAGTAGTGACTAACCTTNAGAAAGGACCTTGGAGGTCTTCAAGTCCATCCCCCTGCTCAGACAGGAGAAAACCCTAGACTAGTAGTGACTAACCTTTTGGCTCCTGTGCAGAAAATTGTGTGCGGGCTTGCACACTCACGCCAGCATACAGAGGGTAATGCCTCCCCACGCCCCCTACGCATGTGCGCACAATATTCACCCACCCACCCACCTCCCACTGCCCCCTTACCTGCACTGCACCTCGCAGCTGATCTTTGACTGGTTTGAGGCCTTTTTCGGCATCCCAGAGGCTTGAGGAAGGCTTCTGCAGGCTTTGCAGGCCAAAAACTAGGCCCGTTTTGTCACTTCCGGTATTTTTGGAAAAACAGGAAGTGACAAAACAGGGCTAGTTTTCGGCCTGCAAAAGCTGCAGAAGCCTTCCTCAAGCCTTTGGGAGGCCGAAAAAGGCCTCAAACCTGCCGAAAACCAGCTGGGAGGTGTGCGCGGGCGCAGTGAGGTAAGTTTGCCTGCAGCTTGCATGCCGGCACAAATGGCTCTGCGTGTCACCTGTGGCACACACGCCACAGGTTCGCCATCTTGGCCCTATACCATTTCAGACAAATGGTCTCTTCATGAAAACCTCCAGTGATGGAGCACCTATAACTTCTGAAGGCAACTTCTGTTCTGCTGGCTAATTATCCTCACTGTTCGTTCTAAGGGACCTTGGAGATCTTCTAGTCCAACCCCTGGCTCAGCCAGGAGACCCTATGCCATTCCAGACAAATGGTTACTCAATCACTTTAGAAGAGATCAAAGCTGGAAGGGACCTTGGAGGTTTTCTAGTCCAACCTCACATGGCAAAAGTGTCAGAGTATATTCATAAACTGGAATAGAGCATGGTAACAAGGTCAGCCAATGAATAGGCACAGCAACTAAGTCAGCCAATGAGGACTATTTGGAAACTAGAAGTAGCCTAGGCTGGAAACTGAAACTAAGAAGTAGCCTAGGCGTGGCTCTATATTAAGCTCTGCAATTCTGCAACTATCTGTTGAAAATGAAACTGCTTCTCTCCTCTTGCTTGCCCGCTGAACTAAAGTAAAAGAGAAACTAACTTGCTTGCTGAAGACTGGAGCTCTGCTCTGAACTTGCAACCTGTTTCTGTCTGAGTTTGCTCCACGTTGGAGAAATCTACAACTGGTTTGTAATATCTACTTGTTATGTTTATAAAGAAGTTAAATGAAGCATCAACCACCTCTGTTTATTTTTCTGGTGCTGAATCAATGCTGCAAAACTCTGAACAAAAAGTTTGAAAGTGAGCTTACCAGATGGAATATTGTGGCTATCAATTATAAGATGAGCAAATGGTGCTTTTTCCAGTTTGCTTTTTTTGGGGGAATCTGACCAAGAAGCTCCCATTGTGGCTGTTGGGGAGAAAAAAAAACCCAACATGTTAAAATCAGAAACTGAAATCTTCCCTCAGCTGAAGGTTCCTGACAAGAAAGTGACACTTACATTTCTCCAATCTTGACTGGTCTTTTCCAGCGCTCAGACGCTGGACTTCCTAAAAAGGAAAAAAATGCATTTAATACAGTAGAGTGGGATTGTAGCTAAAACTATGGCACTCCAGGAGAGATAAGATCTGATCTCCAGATGGTTAGCGCTACAATTGTGGGAGAAGAATTGGCCGAATCTGGGGGGTGGAGTCAAAAGAGGGATTAGCCTAGAATCCCTACATAGCCACAAGCATAGCCCAACTCTCCAGAATTTTGTGGATTCTAACTAACTCCAAGCAGGTGCTAACTGTTAAGTTCCTACGTGCAGGCATGAGTGGCAATACATCAGTTTAATTGAACCTCAATCAGAATAGAGCGTGCGCGCAGGGCTGCTCGAAGGAAAGAGCATCTGCAGCAGCACAGGCAACTTGGGAGTAAGGCTGCAAGGTGATGGCCACTCCCTTAAGGGATAAAAGCCAACTGAGAAATTGCAGTTCTTTGCAGAAGGCAAAGAAGTTTGGTACTCGTCCTGGTGGACGTCAGAATATCTGAGTTGGTGTTTGGAGACTCTTTGATTTAGTGGTTTTGGAACTTTATCTGTTGTTCTTGGCAGTCTTGCAAAAACTTGGCAAACTCTTCCTTGTTGGAGCTAATTAGTTGGAAGCTGCCTTTTATCTGTGAAGAAACAGGATTTGTTAATGAAACAGTAAAAGGTTGTGCTGTTACCTTTGTCTTGTATTTACCCTCTTGGAACCAGGTTTGGGTCAGAACAAGTAATGAGCAGCTATGATGATTAAAAATGCTTTTGAGGAAAATTACAACAGACCACTTCCCTTAATTTGCAGCACAGTCTGAAATCCATATGACTTTTCCTACCCTGAGTTGAGAAATTATCTTTCACGGTAACCAAAACTATCATATGCAGCATCAAATTTTGCAATAGCACTAGAAGTAGCACTTATATACTGCTTCACAGTGCTTTATAACCCTCTCTAAGCGGTTTTTACAGAGTCAGCATATTGACCCCCAACAATCTGGCTCCTCATTTTACCCACCTAGGAAGGATGGAAGGCTGAGTCAATCTTGAGCCGGTCAGGATTGAACTGCCGGCAGTTGGCAGATTTAGCCTGAAATACCGCATTCTAACCACTGCACCACCACAGCTCTTTAGCAAAGATCTACACATTATATCCAAAAACTTCCACTGATATTATATCTGTGTGTCTAGGCATTTTTCACTTCTGGTTTCAAAACATTAGAAACCCACAATTGTGGTGAAAGCATGACGTTGGATAGGATCTGCAGATCCAAACAGGCAATATCACCAACCATTGTGCTCTCCATTACTTCTGAAGCAGGGAAGACATCCAAATCTCAGGACGGATTCCCTCAGGATCTAGATGTCAACTCGTAAAACATTCCTATGCTTGTTTCTGTGTTGCCATAAGCAGGAGAGGGGGGCAAAACCTGAAGTAGCAGATTGGCAATTAAAACCAGAAGTGCATTCCACGCTTATCTTAAAAAGATTGTAGCTAGGCTACTGGACCTTCTGCCTGGGGAAAATCCTTCATTGGATAATGTGATTGATGACACACCCAGCCCATGAATATGCTTTGTTGGAGAATCTGATTGATGACACACCCAGGGAGGAGGGAGAAATCAGGGTCAGAGGTGCCCATAAATTATGTGTGTCNGTTGGAGAATCTGATTGATGACACACCCAGGGGGGAGGGAGAAATCAGGGTCAGAGGTGCCCATAAATTATGTGTGTCAGAGTTGGCTTCATACGGGTTAATGCCAGACATGTTGCTCCTAACAAATCTTTTGGATTTTTTTGAAGCTTGGCTCAAGGCTCATGAGTTAATTAGGGCAATCGCCTGACACTAGAATCTAATTAATGAGGGATATTTCCTAGAAGAGAATTTCTCAGAGACATAGAGGTCTATCGCCCCTGCCCCAAACCACGAAGAAAGCAGTGATAATTTGGAGGGTGAGATTAAAGACACAAATCTTCAGCGATCTTCCAAATACATGTGGGTGTGCACTTATGCATCCCTTATTGTCTAAGCCTAACCCAGAGAGAATGCTGGGAACCAGTGATGAGGTGAATACTAAGAAGAAGATCAAAACTCATTATCTCGCAGGAAATCGAATGTTTTCTAGCTCTGTAGGGCCAGGAAGGAAGCTGCAGAGAAAAGCATCAATCTTTTAAAACTTTCACTAGCAAGCCACAGAAACTGGCCCCAACGAATCGCAAAGGAGCCACCAAAATGAAGGGCGGCATTTCAGTTCACGGTGAAAAATACGATCACGGAATAAACTCTATCAAGGGGTCACAAAGTCCCTATGCTAATGAACTTCCGAGATTTTGAAAATGGAACGAGATTGAAAAGGACAATCCTGCCCCTGGTCTCTCTTTGTTCTCACAGAATGCTTTCATCTGAATGGTGGCATTAAGCAGGGGTGGCTGTGATGGCCTTCATTCTTTCCCTCACTCCCTGATTCCAAGATGATATTTTTGCCTACATGTAAGAGAGTGGGGGGGAGAGGAGGAGAAGGAGGAGGAAGAAGAAGAGGAGGAGGAAAAAGAAGAACAAGAAGGGAGGGAGTGAGAGAGAGAGAGAGAGAAAGAAAGAAAGAAAGAAAGAAAGAAAGAAAGAAAGAAAGAAAGAAAGAAAGAAAGAAAGAAAGAAAGAAAGAAAGAAAGAAAGAAAGAAAGAAAGAAAGGTCACAAATGATGACACATACCTCTTTCACAACCTCACTTAAGCCATCAATGAAGCCCAGGAGACCAGATGTTCATGGCCAGATTCAATAAATACCCCCAGAGCGCCAACGTCAAGCCTCCTTCAGCAGTCTCAGGGTAAACGTTGTCTCCTGAGGAGAGGCCGGCCCTCGGGAAGGGTTTGGTTGCCAAGTGTGGAGGACAAGTCTGGGCCTGACCCAGCTCCCCTCAGCCGTCCATTCCTGGGATGGCTGCCAAGGGGAACGGCAAAAAGGCTCCCTCAACCGACCAGTGTCTTCCATGGTGGTTTGCAAAAAGCCTTCTAAGCTCTTGCACACACACACACAAACACACACACACAAAGTCAGCAGGAAAGAAAAAAAACACCTTTGTGTTGACATTGTGCAAATAAACGTGATAAGTGGGGACTTTACCCCCATTTGCCAAGGACCGACAAGGAAGGAAAGACCGTCAGTCAGGTTTGAGTGGAAACGAGACTCCTTGACGTAAGCGGAGAACTTAAGGGCCTACCTGTGCAGTTTCACTCTAATTGGACAAGGCCAGGTGGCTCCACAAATCCATTTGAGACTCAGCTGCTCGCTTTGAACTTTGATCTTCTTCAGGATGGGAGTGGACTCCAGAACATCTTCAATGAATGGCCTTCAAGGTCTACTGTTCCATTTAATTGCTTTATTTCCCCCTTTCCTCGCCTCATTGTTACTGAGACTGGCTTCACCCAAATCGCTCTCCTAGCAGGTGGAATTCCCTTACTCCACACTGTAACACTACTGATGGCCATGCTATGGTACTATGGAGGGAATTTGTCTGTCAACCACAGGTGTGAAATATGACCAGCTGCCCATCTCACAGAACACTTAACAAAACAACAGAGTTGGGAAGGACTTGGAGGTCTTCTAGTCTAACCTCCTGTACCAGTGGCTGTCCAGCCTCTTCTTAAAAGCGAATCATCCTCATCCTCATCTTCATTTAACAACCCCGTAATCCCTTGAAGGGTGGAGTCTGGACAACTGAATGGAGCTAGCACCGTTTTTTAATGGCCAAATGCCCTTCCTGTCCCCAATGCGGAGTTTTGTTCAGCAGATTTATTCTCATTGCACCCAGAGAGAGAAATATCTGCCTCTCGCTAGGATTAAACCAGTGATGGGATTCAAAATTTTTTACTCCCAGTTGTGTGGGCATGGCTTGGTGGTTGTAGTGTGACTTGGTGGGTGTGGCATGGTGGCCATGGCAGGGGAAGGATACTGCAAAATCCCATTCCCTCCCCACCCCACTAACCTGCTTTCCAGCTCTGTTCTCCTGTACAGGGCAACCAAAGGAGACCCAGCCAATCAGCTGGGACTCAGGAGGCAGGGAATAAATGGGGGTGGGGCCAGTCAGAGGCAGTATTGGCTGGTTCTCTGAACTACTCAAAATTTCCGCTCCTGGTTCTCCAGAACTGGTCAGAACCTGCTGAAGACCACCTCTGGATCATACTCACAGCCTCCTGATTGTGAGGCAAGAACTCCACCTCTAGGCCACTACACCATCCCTCTTAAAAGCTAATACCACTCTAAATACCAATACCATTCTATAAAGCAGAGGTCCCCAAACTTGGCAACTTTAAGACTTGTAGACTTCAACTCCCAGAATTCTCCTCCAGCATAGCTGGCTGGAGAACTCTGGGAATTCAAGTCCACAAGTCTTAAAGTTGCCAAGTTTGGGGACCTCTGCTATAAAGCCTTAGTAAGACCACACCTAGAATCTTGCATCCGGTTTTGGTCACCACACTATAAAAAAAGATGCTGAGACTCTAGAAAGAGTGCATAGAAGAGCAACCAGGATGATTAGGGGACTGGAGGCTCAAAAATATGATGGACGGTTGCAGGAACTGGGCCTGGCTATTCTAGGGTAGAGAAGGACCAGGGGAGACATGATAGCGGTCTTCCAATATTGGAGGGACTGGCACAGAGAGGAGGAAGGGGTCAAGCTATTCTCCCCAAAGCCCCTGAAGGCCAGACAAGGAATAATGGATGGAAACTAATCAAGGAGAGATTCAACCTTATTCAAAATAAGCAGGGATTTTCTGACAGTGAGAGCAATTGACCAATGGAACAGTGATTAGTTTCCATCCACTGTTTCTGGTCCTGCTTTCAGGTGCTTTGGAGAATAACTTGAGCCCCTCTTCTTTGTGGCAGCCCCTCAAATACTGGAACACTGCTATCATGTCTCCCCTTGTCCTCCTTTTCTCTAGACTGGCCAAACCCAAATCCTGCAGCCGTTCTTCGTCTGGTTTAATCTTCAGGCCTTTGATCATCTTAGTTGTTCTTCTCTGAACTTTTTTCCAAGGTCTCAAATCCTGTAACCTTTCTTCATCTATTTTAGTCTCCAGGCTCTTAATCAACAGTTCAGATTTTTCCCCCTAGCCAGCATTAAAAAAGGAAATGAACCAACAGATTCCTACACAAGGGTCTACTACCCTGCCAAGGCACGCTGAGATCAGATCATCATTAGGTTTCAATAGAGCTCAACCAGCAGCGATGCGTAAACGTGCAAATGTTCTTCAAGGCCGTTGAGTTGTTAAATTTAGCATGGCGTGGCCGATTTTTCAGGATCTGCTATCATGAACAACGGCCAGTGTTGAAAAAGATTAAATAAGGTTGCATAACTAGTCCTCGAGGACTAGTTACGCAATCTTATTTAGTCTTTTTCAACCCTGGTTGTTCTTCATCACAGCAGTAGGACCAGGGGATCCCAGGGTGTGTTTAAAGCCCAACAAATGGTTTGATTGTTGTCTCTAGGAGGTGGGGATTTGTTGGGTTGTGTATCTGTTCGGTCTCCACTACTCATCGCCACTACCGGCTCAGCAGAACTGGTAGAATCCCACCAGTGGTGGGATTCAACCGGAGTAACGACTGCCGTAGGGAGCACACACAGCGTTTGAAAACCTCCCATTTTCACCTCTCATACTTACATTGTACTGCAGCCCCAGTGAGTAAAACAGCTGATTCGCGGGGCACCATGCCACACGAATCAGTTAAGCTGCAAAACATAGAAATAAAGGACAGACCAGGGCAGGGCCAAATAATCACAGGAACTACCAGTTCATTTGAACCGGTGCAAACCGGCTGAATCCCACCTCCTGCAACAGTTTTTATATTTGTGACCATTGCCATATCCCCATGGCCATGTGACAGAAATTCAGATACTTTGGCATATTTATGACGGTCGCAGAGTCCTGGGGGGGCCTATGCAATCCCCTTTTGCAACCTTCTGACAAGCCACCCCATTAGTGAAGAAGCCAGATTCACTTAGCAACCGTGGGACTAACTCAGAGGTGGCCTTCAGCAGGTTCTGACCAGTTCTGGAGAATCGGTAGTGGAACTTTTGAGTAGTTCGGAGAACCGGCCAATCCTACCTCTGACTGGTTCCGCCAACCCCATCTATTCCCTGCCTCCCATTGAGTCCCACTGATCGGCTGGGTCTCCTTTGGTTGCCCTGCACAGGAGAACGGAGCTGGAAAGCAGGTTAGTGGGATGGGGGGGAATGGGGATTTTGCAGTAACCTTTGTCTGCCATGCCCACCAAGCCATGCCTTCAGAACTGGTAGGAAAAAAAATTTGAATCCCACCATTGGACTAACTTAAGAATGGTGGAGATTCGCTAAACAATCATGGCCAGTAATGTAGGAAAATGGACCAAAACTCCCCTAACAAATTTCTCAGTTAAGCACATAAATTCAGAGTGTGGGGGTGTCCATTGTGGTTGTAAGTCAAGGACTACCTGTACTTGTCATGGTTGGTACCCCAATAAATGAAGATACAGAAGACTGTTGTTTAAACGACAGCTGTTGAGATCCTCTCAGACAATTAAAAGGAAATGAAGAAAGTCTCTGCCTTATCTTCTCTGGGAATATATTGGAAGGAAGACCGTTGAGTTGCTGCAACTTCCTGTAACACGACTGCGTTCTTCTTGAGAAAGACTCATTAGAAACCCGGTGAGAATCACGCTCGGAACAGGATGCTCTGGGTTAAGAAGCAGATGCCAAGTTTCCTTTTTGCCAACCTGGTCAGGTGATTCAAAAATGGATGTGGTTTGTAGTGCTGAGGTGTTTTGATTTTGGGGCCTCTTAAAGAGTTGAGAAATTTAAGATCACGGCATCTGGCCTTTTCAGTTCCTGGCAAATAGATGGGGAAGAAATGGAGGGAGTGACAGATTAATTTATTTTTTTCTGGGGACTGCAGCCAAGAAATTAAAAGAACGCTTGCTCCTGGGGAGGAAAGCTATGGCAAAGCTAGACAGCCTACTCAAAATCAGAGACATCCCCCTGCCAACCAAAGTGTGTAGAGTCAAGGCTGTGGTTTTCCCAGTTGCAATTCATGGCTGTGAAAGTTGGACCACAAGGAAGGCTGAGCCCCAAAGAATGGAGGGCTTTGAACTCTGGTGCTGGAAAAGACTCCTGTGAGTTCCTTGGACTGCAAGGGGATGAAACTGGTCAGTCCTAGAGGAGATCAACCCTGACTGTTCTTTAGAAGGCCAGATCCTTCTAAACTCAAAAACTTTGGCCACCTCATGAGAAGGAAGGAAGGACTCCCTGGAGAAGAGCCGAATGCTGGGAATGATGGAGGGCAAAAGAAGAAGAAGGGGACGGCAGAGAAGGAGGTGGCTGGATGGAGTCACTGAAATAGTTGGCTTAAATGGACTCCAGAAGATGGTGGACAGGAAGGCCTGGAGGAACGTCGTCCATGGGATCACGGTGGGTTAGACACGACTTTGCAACTAACAACAACAAGAAGGAGATGAGAGAACCTGAAGAGAACATCTCCTTTCAAGCGATCTTGTCTTTGCATCTTCCCAACTGGTATGATAACCTGAAGCCCAGACAAGGAATAATGGATGGAAATTGAACAAGGAGAGATTCGACCTGGAAATTTTCTGACAGTGAGAACCTTGCCTTCAGAGGTTCATCACTGGAGGCTTTCAAGAAGAGACTGGACTGCCATCTGTCAGAAATGGCGTAGGGTCTCCTGCTTGTGCAGGGGGTTGGACTAGATGACCTACAAAGTCCCTTCCAACTCTGTTATTCTGTAATCTGTTATAGTAGTGCTTTCAAGGAAACTATGAAAGGCCGCCTCTTAATGACAGTACTAAGAGCTGGAAGGGAGTTTGGAGGTCTTCTAGTACCTATTATTTCCTCCTTGTTTTGAAGTAAGAATAGGGTTTATTATTCTCCATAGATTAGTTTAGTTCACAAGACCACACTCGAAAAGAAGAACATTCTTTATATTTTACTTCGAGGTTTCTGTACGAGGCGGAAGGGGGGTGTCTGAGGTGACCCTGAAACTTGCACCAACTTCCAACCTGGAGTAGACTGACCTTTTGCATTACTCTCTGGAAAGCCTGCTTCATCCTTCGACATGATTCAGACAACAGCCTTGTCTCTTGGTTGGCCAAGGTGGCTTCTGGCAGATCTACGTTCTCTGGAAGTCTCAGGAAGGACCTTAAACAGTTGGTATCCTCTTCAGAAATTCGGTGAGGGTCCATCTGGAACAAATTATTCAAAAACAGCTAAGTGTTTTCAAGTCATATTTGTTGAGCTTCAAAGATACAGAGCAACACTAGCCTGGGGGGGGGGGGGGGGGAGCAACAACCCAAATCTCTCTTTCAGAGTTATTAACTACTAGCTCGATACCCGTTCTTCGCGACGAAACTATGTGGTCAGGCTTAGTTTTGGGGGAGGAAAATAAGAGGGGAAATTGTGCCTCTGCCTACCAGCATCCTTTGGTATTTATCTGGCTAGCATCCTCTCAGTGTGTGAGAAAGCTGAGGTCTGTTTGGAAATTGAAACATGGAAACTGAACCAGTATTTGCTGTGTGAGCAAGAAGGAGACAGCAAGGAGCCTGAGCGTGGCTTAGCTCAACTGTTCTGTACTTAAGCTGCTTGGTAAACTGAAACTGAAACTCCTCTGCTTGTGTTTTGCTTTTGGAAGAGATTTCATTTAAAGTGGGGAGGGGGAGTAGAACTCCTTAGCATCAGAGCGTGTTAATAATAATAATATAGGAAATACTCCAAATGCTCTGGTGGTCATTTTGAAAAATCTTTTCTTAGGGAGCCCCTAGAAGCCAAGAGGAACATATGGGCCAACTTTCAAGTTTGTAGGCTTTACGGTTCTGGAGATTTTGTGATGATGCATAAGAACCTGGGTGGAGTTAAAAAAGAGCTCAGCCTAGAATCTCTACGTAGCCACAAGCAATCTAAATCTCGCCTCCCTTGAGAACTATTGCCCTTACATAACTCCAACCAGGTGTTAACAATTAGTTGAGAAGATTCCTGTCCATTGGCTGTTTAGCAATAAATCATAATTGGACCTTCTCATGTGGCCTGGTCTTTCCTGCTCACTAATAGGTCTATCAGCAGCTATTAACAGTGTTAGATGCAGATTTGTCTCTTTCAAACATCTAAAGAAAGACAAACCCTGGAAATGATTTGGATGATTTGAAAATGTATTTCTAATAGATCAATTGTTCCAGGTAACTCGGAGTAGAAAAACCAGGACACCATCCTCCGTGAGATTATCTCATGGGCTTCTTTGCAATCTCTAGGGATGCAAGATTCTGCCACACCAGTACTACTTACATTTGAGGAAAATACTACGGGTAGGAGCAAGATCTGGGAGGAATTATAAGTTTGACTTGGCTGAGCGATCTCTCTTAAGATATGGGTCAGAAATAAGGATGGTGCTAAGCTTTGGGTAGATGGCTTTGTTGACTGACTGGTTGTATTTATACCTTGGACAAGGCTCTCATGGAGGGAGGGAGGAAAAGACAGAAAAGGGAAGGGAGGAAGGAAGGAAGGAAGGAAGGAAGGAAGGAAGGAAGGAAGGAAGGAAGGAAGGAAGGAAGGAAGGAGAAAGGGTGGAAGGAAGGGAGGGAAGGAGAGAGGGAGAGAGGATAACGAAGGAAAGTTAAGTAAGTAAGGGAAGGAAGGAAGGAGAAGGAAGGAGGAGGGAGAAAGGGAAGAAGGGTGGGAAGAAGAAGGGTGGGAAGAAGAAAGGGCAGAAGGGAGGAAGGAATATCATCCCATTTTTGAGCCTATGTGATAGGAGAATGAGACAGAGGATGAGAAGGAAAAAGGAATTCGTGGTGAAGAGGCAGAATGACAGAATAACCAACCTGGAAGAGACCTTGGAGGTCTTCTAGTCCAACCCCCTGCTCAAGGAGGAAAGCCTGTAAGATTTCAGTCAAACAGCTCTCAGTCCCTTCTTCAAAACTCCTGTGATGAAGCACCCAGAACTTCTAGTGGCAAGCTGTTCCACTGGTTAATTATCCTCACTGTTAAGAAGTCTCTCCTTAATTCTAGGTTGCTTCTCTCCTTGTTGAGTTTCCACCCATTGCTTCTTGCTCTACCTTCAGGTGGCTTTGGAGAAGAGCTTGACTCCCTCTTCTTTGGGGCAGCCCCTGAGATATTGGAAGCTGCTATCATGTCACCTCCAAGTCCTTCTCTTCATAGTCTCTGCTTATCAGGAGATTGTTCTCCAGTGAGGCCAGTTTCTTTCCTCCAGAACGTAAGTTATCACAATGACATTTTCAATTCAAGACTTTTACTACCTGGCTACCTCTTGCTGAGCTAAAGTTAAAGATAGGTAGGTTATCTGATGCCCATTTAAGCCGTATTATAGGTTGCCATGCTATAGAAGCCTGGGAGATGATTTTGGGAACCTAGACAGATTAAATGGTATAAATTGTCTCTGTGAAATTGCAGAAAAACCAAAGGAAACTAGAAAGACGCTGGCAAGATTATCCAATCTTTTGAAAGAGAAAGCACTTGAATGTGGCTGGGTTTTTTTTCTTTTTAAAGTCCAGCAAGGCATATCTGGCTTGTTCACATGCAGTTAACACACAACTTTCCAAGAAGTGAGAAAAACCCAAGCCCACAAGTACTGTATATTGGCTCTCATCTAAATGCTTGATGGGAAAACTTGAATCCAGCATGAAGTTCAAAATCCAAAGGAGAAGACGAGCTTCCTTTGGGAGATGGGATGGATACACGGAACATCCCGTGGGATTTTCCACAGAAATATTGCTAGTATTCAAAGAACCTAACAGATGGAAGCCCCCTTCTCTCTCTCTCTCTCTCTCTTCCTTCCTTCTCCTCTCCTCTGTTTACTTCCTTCCTTCTCCTGTCCTGTTTTTTCCTTTCTTTCTTCCTTCCTTCCTTCCATCATTTCCTCCCTCCCTCCCTTCCACCCTTTCTCCCCCACCTTTCTTTCTTTCCTTCCTTCCTCCCTCCCTCTCTCCCATCTTCCGTCCCTCCCCTTCTCCTCATCTGAAGCAAGGGATTCTTGTATGATGCTCCTAAGAAAACCTAGTTAGTCACTCACAGTTACATTCAACTTGAAGGAGCATTATTTAAAAAAAAAGAAAAGTCATACCATTTTGAATTAACTTTAAATTAATGACTACTTTTCCTTTCAAAAATTGACACACTGACCAATGCGGACAGTTCAAAAACAATTCAGAGGAAGTTCTCCAAGATTTTCGTGAACTAATCATTGACGACCCCAATGTTTTTAGATTTTCAGTAGGAAAGCTGGAAAACAGTGTGTCGACTTGTCGAAGCAAAAAAATAGCCACATATTATTCCATTATTATTTTTCTGTCTGTTAGAAGAGTCGAGGCACAAGCTAACAAATGAATAGACATCTACCCTTCTTGTTGTCTTGTGTATTGCATGTATTTAAGGGTGGACGGAAAGTACAAATCCTTGGGAGGTAAGGCATTCTCAAAGAAAGAAGAAACAGAGAAGAGGAGAAGAGGAGAAGGAAAGAAGGAAGGAAGGAAGGAAGGAAGGAAGGAAGGAAACAGGAGAAGGAAGGAAGGAAACAGGGGAAGGAAGGAAGGAAGAAAACAGAGAAGAGGAGAAAGAAAGAAAGAAAGAAAGAAAGAAAGAAAGAAAGAAAGAAAGAAAGAAAGAAAGAAAGAAAGAAAAAAACAGGACAGGAGAAGGAAGGAAGTAAACAGAGGAGAGGAGAAGGAAGGGAGAGAGAGAGAGAGAGAGAGAGAGAAAAGAAAGAAAGAAAGAAAGAAAGAAAACAGGATAGGAGAAGGAAGGAAGGAAAGAAAGGAAAGATTACACAGCGCTAGGGATTTGAACCACTGAACTGCTGACCTTTCTGATTGACAAAGTCAGCGTCTTAGCCACTGAGCCACCGCAGCATCCCTTCACCTCTTCTTTTTAGTCCTTCTCTCCTCATCATCTCCTTAAGCGTGGCCTGCTTCGAACCAAGGTCCACCAAAATGAAACCAGGCCGCCAAAGAACCACGGTAGCTGGACACACCATCAAAGCTGACACCAGCCAAAATCCAGAACAGCTCAAACAAATAGCGCAAGGTGGGAGATGTGGAGAGATCGGGCCCATAGAAGCACCAAGAGTCAGACTCAACGTAACGGATACCGTCATCATCATATTCATCACTAAAATGACTCTCCCAATTCCTCACTAGCCCTCTTTCTCGTTCCTTGTCCTTATTTTCATTTGTTTGTTTCTTTTGTTTTGTTTGCTTGTCAAGCATGTATGAGAAAAAAGGTATGTACGAACATAACATATAAACATATAAGCATGTATGTGTATAAACAGGCATATAGGTATATAAATTTATAATTATGTGTATAAATCGGTATAGAAACATAAAAGTATAGGTGTGTATAAACAGGTATATAGGTATATGAACTTATAAGTATATTTGTGTATAATCAGGTATATGGGGATATAAACATAAGTATATATGGGTATTAACAGGTAATTAATACCTGTTATATATGTGTATAATATGTGTATATATGTGTATAATCAGGTATATGGGGATATAAACATAAGTATATATGGGTATTAACAGGTATATAGGTATATAAACATACAAGAGTATGTGTGTTTCAACAAGTACATAGGTATATGAACTTATAAGTATATGTGTGTATAATCAGGTATATGGGGATATGAACATAAGTATATATGTGTATAAACAGGTATATAAACATATAAGAGAATGTGTGTTTCAACAAGTACATAGGTATATGAACTTATAAGTATATATGTGTATAATCAGGTATATGGGGATATGAACATAAGTATATATGTGTATAAACAGGTATATAAACATATAAGAGAATGTGTGTTTCAACAAGTACATAGGTATGTGAACTTATAAGTATATATGTGTATAATCAGGTATATGGGTATATAAACATAAGTATATATGGGTATTAACAGGTATATAGGTATATAAACATATAAGAATATGTGTGTTTCAACAAGTATATAGGTATATGAACTTATAAGTATATATGTGTATAATCAGGTATATAGGTATATAAACATACCAGCATATATGTGCATAAACATTTATATAAGTATATACATAATAAGTGAGTATGAATAAATGGATAAATGGGAACAGTAGGACAGGGACGGTAGGCACACTGGTGCGCTTATGCACGCCCCCTTACAGACCTCTGAGGAATGGGGTGGGTCCACGGGAGACATGATTTTCCCTAGACAGGATAATTATCACATTGTCAGAGTCAGAAGGGACCTTGTAGGTCATCTAGTCCAACCCCCACCCATCCAAGCAGGAGACCCTGCACCATTTCTGACAAATGACAGTCCAATCTCTTCTTGAAAGTCTCAAGTGATGATGCTCCCACAACTTCCGAGGGCAATTTCTGTTCCATGGGTTGATTGTTCTCCCTGTTAGAAAGTTTCTCCTTGTTTCCAGGTTGAACCTCTCCTTGTCCAGTTTCCCTCCATTATTCCTTGTCTGGCCTTCTCACACTTTGGAAAACAGCTTGACCTCTTCCTTCCTGTGGCAGACCCTCCAATATTGGAAGATGCTCTCCTGTCTCCCCTGGTCCTTCTCTTCACTAGACTAGCCATGCTCAGTTCTTACAACCATTCTTCATATGTTTTAGTCTCCAGTCCCCTCCTCATCCTGGCTGTTCTTCTCTGCACTTTTTCTAGAGTCTCAACATCTTTTTTACAGTGTGGTGATCAAAACTGGATGCAGGTATGGCTTTACTAAGACAAGAATCACAGCTAGGACCATGTAAACCATGTTCAACCTCCCACTCAGACTACTGCTCCTTTGACTCAATCTGGAGTTGCTTAGCTGGTGCCCTCCATGCATGCTTTATCTTGGCAACTGCACCCTACAATTAGACTTGTCCCCTTTGATGTTCACACAAAGTTGACTTCCAACTCGGAGGATCGACTTTAGTCTCTGCTTATTACTTTCACTGGGGAAAGTTTTTTGAAAAAATGCAGCCACGTTAAGGCATCAACCAGTTTCTAACCGTCCCCTTTTTTTTACCCCAGTTCCTTGTTTTTGACAAAATGATCTGTACAAAATGCTCTGCATTTATAGCCCTGCCAGAAATACAATGGAACGGAACTCTGCTTGTTTTTCACTGCTGTTAGCAAAGTAAAAGTAAAAAAGAGAAGAATAAAAGAAAAGAAAAAAAAAGAAAGCTTATGCACAATTTTGGAAGCAGGAAAGGGTATTGTTATAAAAAAAAATTAGACTGCATACAAGCTAACGCTGCATACAAGCTAATGTTGAAATTAAAAGATAAGGAAGATTCGCTATATTATACAGTCTGGAACGCCTGGTATGAATGGTTTAAGAATAAAAAGAAGTTAAAGTGGCAATTAGGTAAAGAATGAAAAAATATGTAAATATGTATTATGGAGAAAATTGAAATGCGAGATGAAAATATATTGATTTGTAGTAAGAGTAAGGAAAGAACTATGGAATGGTAATGGAATAAGAAACTACACATAGAAAAATGTAAGGAAATGTAAAATGTCTTGATGTTGACACAATGATGTATGAAGTTTTATTTTATGTTTTTTAATCTTTGAAAATTGAATAAAATATTATTTAAAAAAAGAAAGAAAACCATCCAGAGCAAATACAATGCAACATGAAATAAATAAAAGATGATTCTATAATTGTGTAAGGGTCTCCTTATTGAGCAGGGGGTTGGACTAGATGACCTACAAGGTCCTTTCTGACGCTGATAATCGGTTAAACATATGCTGTGCTCTGGTGGGAAAACACAAGAGAATTTTGAAGAGGGTTGTGTTAAGGCATAACAACAGCACTTAAAAATTGCAATTTCCCTCCCCACCCCGAGTCATTTAAAACTCAAAAATAGTCACCTCTGAAGAATCTTTAACATGCTTCAGTGTTATTTATTTATGCCTGGAGGGAAAATCCTCATCAGAATGACAAAAGTGACAAAATAACGGAGCTGAAAGGGACTTTGGAGGTCTTCTAGTCCAACCCTTAACACAATTATAGAATCTCAGAGCTGGAAGGGATCTTGGAGGTCATCTAGTCCAACCCCTCTGCTCAAATAGGAGACCCTGTACCAACCTAGAGAAAAGGTTGTTCAATCCTTTCGTTCCATCTGCCACATTCACATAAATGCTTGCCCAACCAAGAAATTCTTTATTTTCTTTCCCCCCCCCACAAAAAAAAGGATATCTGAAAAAGAGAAACCTAATCTCAGAACGGCTTTTTGCAAGAATAATAAATAAATCAGCAAACATTAACTTTCAACTTCCTTTTTAACGGTTGGAGGGGTTTTTTTGTTTGAAAGGCAAGCCGAAAAGGCAAGCAAAGCCATCTCAACCAAGACAACAGGGTAATTTCCAAGAAAAAGAAAAAGAAAAAAAAGAGGCTTTAAGGCCTTTTCGCAACCCCAAATCTTAAACCACATTGGAGGTTCCTCCCCACCCCCAATTCTCTCCCCTGAGCAATGCCAACCTAGCGTATCTTGCACATTGCATTGCCCACAATAAAATCCCCTTCGCTTGCTAAGATGGGGGCCTGTTTTCCCCAAAATGAGAGACAAAGGCACTTCTTCAATCCCTCGACAGAGAAAAGAAACATTATTTATCTTTTTTGTCCAATTTAGGGGAAAGAAAAGGGGGGAAAACTTTGAAGAGATGCCAGCCCTAACAAGCCAGCGATTTCCGCAAGCGAGGCTCTTTTTCTCTCTCTCCAAATCACATCCTCTGTTCTTCAGTAAATAAACCAAAACGTGGACACAAGGATACATTTGTCCATTTCTCTCTCCCTCCCCCTTCCTCCCTCCCTCTCTCTCTCTCTCTCACTGTCACTGTATTTGTGTGTGTCTGTGACAGAGGGATAGAGGGGCAGAGAGAGGGAGGGAGTTGGAAGGGACCTTGGAGGTCTTCTAGTCCAACTCCAAGAGAGGGAGACAGAGAGAGAGGGAGGGAGGGAGACAGAGAAGGAGAGGGAGAGAGAATGAGAGAGAGAGAGACAAACAGAGACAAAGAGAGAGAGAGAGAGAATGAGAGAGAACGAGAGACAGAGACAGAGACACAGAGAAAGAAACACAGAGAGAGACTGAGAGAGTGAGAGTCAGAGAGAGAAATGAGAGAGAACGAGAGATAGAGACTGAGAGTGAGAGGCAGAGACAGAGAGAGAAATGAGAGAGAAATGAGAGAGAATCAGAGAGAGAGAGAGAGAGACCAGGTTGTGAAAGTCTTTGTGCAGCCATGAATATAAGAAGCCTGGGAAATGGGCTTTGGGGGAACAGAGGCTGAAGAACTAACTACCAGGTATCTTAACCACACTGGACAAGTTTGTTGGGAGTGAGCAATGACAATAGTTGGCTTGGCAGCCCTGCCCAGAAGTGGGATCTTGCCTGGGGTGGGGAGGCTGACTCCCCCTCCCCTCTTCAGAATCCCAGGGAGATGTGGCTTGGCTTCTGAGGACACCCACAAGCTTTGGCCTGCCGTCCAGAACTGGAGTTTGACAGGCATGGTTTGAAAACCGGCTCTTTTTGCCTCCCTAAACACCCCTGAGGTTATCCAGGGTTCCTCCGATCTCTCTTCTTCTTCACCGCGGCGTCTGCCTTACACTCCCTTCCTTCCAGTTGCATTGCACAAGCCCAAAGAGGCTAAGCTATCCTAATCGAGATATAAAACTGAGCTGCTTTAAAGAGAGAAAGAGATTGAGGGAGAGGGAAGGAAGGGTCAAGGGAGAGGGAGGAGGAGAAGGAGGGAAAGGGAAGAAGGGAAAGAGAGAGGGGGAGGGAGGGAGGGAAAGGAATGAGAGAGAGTGGAAGGGAAAGGGGAGAGGGAGAAGGAAAGGGAGAAAGGAGGAAGGGGAAGACAGAGAAGGGAGAGGGAGTGGGAAGGAGGGGAAAAGAGAGGGAGAGAGGGGGGAAGGAGAGGGAGAGAGGGAAAGGGGAGAGAGAGGGAGGGGAGGAGAGTCAGAGAGAATGGGAGGGAGGGAGTGGGAAGGAGGGAAAAAGAGGGGGAGAGAAGGATGGAGGGAAAGAGAGAGAGGGAAAGGGAGGGGAGGGAGAGAGAGAGAGAGAGGGAGGGAGGAAGACACAAGGCTTTCACCTTCTCAACTCTGCATGGTGAAAATACGCTCACTTTCACCTTGATTTCAAACAGAGTAGCAAATATTCACACCTCCCGATTGGACGAATCGGGTCAATATCAACCCTCAGCTGGCCAAGATCACAAGATCACAAGTCCCCTGTCCCAACGTCCGTCCGGCTGTCTCACACACGCACACACAGCTCAGCAACTTGAACAAGAGTGTTCATTTCCTTTCACCTCCAGGCCTTGTAACTTCATCCAATCCAAACATCAACTTCTTTTCTTTCTTTCTAATGTCTTCCTAACTCTCGGGTTGTTGGGGGGAGATGCCCACTTTACTCAACTTAGTAAACTCGGACACTTTCTGCGGAGGTGGCTGTCCCTCGAGATCACGTTGGCATCCGAAAGAAAGCAGACAAGGGGAAGGCTGCATGCCACACCAACTTTGCCAACTAGTAACTCCCCTTCACCTAGTTCCTTTCGTCCCTGGCTGATCTCTAACATGCACCCCCCCTCTCTCCTTGCAAACACACACACACACACACACACACACACACACCAATCATTCCCAGGGCTTTGCATCCGTAAGGAAGCTNCACCCCCCCTCTCTCCTTGCAAACACACACACACACACACACACACACACACACCAATCATTCCCAGGGCTTTGCATCCGTAAGGAAGCTTATCTTGGGCTCAGGAGTTCGAACCAAGTGGCGAATCCTTAAGGATTCCAGAAACAATAACCATCTGGCCCAACCGGTGAGCACCAATCTGGCCCCAGCAGAGGCAAAATTTGCAAAGGAAAGAAAAGAGCTTTGCACAACAGACACGAAATCTGCAAAAATCTGCAAAGGAGAGAACTTTGCAAAGTAAAGAGAAGCAACCGAGAACAAAGAAGAAATTAAACAGTGGAATGGATGCCACCAGAAGTTGTGGGTGCTCCAACTCTGGAAGTTTTTAAAAAGAGATTGGACAACCATTTGTCTGAAATTGGTATAGGGTTTTCTGCCTCGGCAGGGGGTTGGGCTAGAAGACCTCCAAGGTCCCTTCCAACTCTGTTATTCTGTTGTAATAGATGTGAAACCTGCAAGGAAATAACTTTGCACAACCAACACAAAAATCTGCAAGGAAGGAGGGGGGGAAACTTTGGGAAAGAGGCAAAATATTTAAGCAAAGAAGAGAACTTTGCGAAACTCATCAAGGAGAGAAGAAACCAAGAACTAAGAAGAAACTTCCCAACACTGAAAATAAATCAACCAGTAGAACTGCTTGCCTTCAGAAGTTGTGACTGCTAATCCTGGAGGTTTTCAAGAAGAGATTGGACCACCACTAGTCTGAAATGGTGTAGGGTTTCCTGCCTGAGCAAAGGGTTGGACTAGAAGACCTCCAAGGTCCCTCTTCCAACTCTGTTAGCCTATTCGAATAGATGTGAAATCTGCAAGGAAAGAACTTGGCGAAACAGGCGAAATCTCAGAGAACTTTGCTGAAACAGACCCGAACCCTGCAAGGAAAGAACTTGGCGAAACAGGCGCGAAATCCACCAGCCAAGGGCAGAACTTGGCAAAGTTTGCAAGCCGGCGGACGATCCCGGCTTCCATTTGCCCCGATTTCAACAGATCTTTTTATTTTTGGGGGGACGGGGGCGGAGATCCGCCCGCAGGGATCCCCTCCTTGGGGAAGCGCAAAAGGCTCCCCCATCCCCGTCTCCATCACCCCGGCGCTCCACTCACCTGCGCTTTGAAGTAGAGGAAGAGCGCCAGGCTGCAGATGACCTGGCCGAGGCCCAGCAGGACCAGGGCGGCCAGGAGGGCTCGGGAGGCGGACGGAGAGTGGGACGGGCCGGACGCAAGTCCGGACGGCTGCAAAGACGGCGAAGGGGCAGAGCCGCCCTCGGCGCCGCCGGCCCCCAGCTCCTCGGCGCCGCGCAGGTACTTGGAATAGTCTCGGCTGGCGCGCCGCATCTCCGAGCGCTCCCGCCGACCTCCGGCGCTGCCCCAGGCTGAGCGGACGCCCCGCTCCGGCCGGCCCTTTATCAACTCGGCCCGGCCCACCCAACCACCCACCGCCCCAGGGCCGGTCTTTCCTCCCCCCCCCCAGCCCACATCCCCTTCCTCCGGCGCCGCCCAAGGGAGGGCCAGGCTCCGGAGCGCTGCGCGGGGCCGCGGAGAGCCCTTTCCCGCACCCCCTCCCCCAACGTACCTGGGGAAAGGTCTGGAAGAGATCAAAGCGAACTTAGGAAAAAGGAGCCTTAAGAAGGGGGAAAGATACAGGAGGGAGAGGGAGGGAGAGAAAGGCAAAAGAAAGACAGAACGGGAAAGGGAGGGAGGAAGGATAAGAAAGAAAGAAAGAAAGAAAGAAAGAAAGAAAGAAAGAAAGAAAGAAAGAAAGAAAGAAAGAAAGAAAGAAAAACAAATGACAGACAGAAAAGAAAGACAGAAAGAGAAAGGAAAGAATGAAAAGAATGAAAGAGGGAGGGAGGGAGGGAAAGAAAGCAAAAGGAAGGAAGGATAAGAAAGAAAGAAAGATAGAAAGAAAGAAAGAAAAACAAATGACAGACAGAAAAGAAAGACAGAAAGAAAGGAAAGAATGAAAAGAATGAAAGAGGGAGGGAGGGAAAGAAAGTGAAAGGAAGGAAGGATAAGAAAGAAAGAAAGAAAGAAAGAAAGAAAGAAAGAAAGAAAGGGAAAAACAAATGACAGACAGAAAAGAAAGACAGAAAGAAAGGAAAGAATGAAAAGAATGAAAGAGGGAGGGAGGGAGGGAAAGAAAGACAGACAGAAAAGAAAGACGGAAAGAGAAAGGAAGGAAGGAAAAGAAAGAGGGAAGGATGGAGAGAAAGACAAAAGGAAGACAGAAAGAGAAAGGGAAAGAAAAGAGGGAGGGAGGGAGGTGGATAAAGAAAGAAAGATAGATAGAAAGAAAGAAAGAGGAGAAAGACAGACAGAAAAGAGACGGAAAGAGAAAGGAAGGAAGTAAAAGAAAGAGGGAAGGAGGGAGAGAAAGACAGAAAAGGAAGACAGAAAGAAAAGGAAGGGAAAGAAAGAAAGGGAGGGAGATAAAGAAAAGAAAGAAAGAAAGAAAGAAAGATGGAGACAAATGACAGAAAAGAAAGAGGACAGAAGAAAGGAAAAAAAGAAAGAGGGAGGGAGAGAGAGAAAGGCAACCGGCAGACAAAAGAAAGACAGAAAGAAAAAGGAAAGAAGAAAAAGACAGAAAGAAGAGAAAAAAGAAAGAAAACAGGAGAGGAGAAAGGAGGGAAGGAAGAGAAGAGAAGAAGGAAGATGCATGAAAGAGAGGGAGGGGATAAAGAACAGATGACAGGAGAAGGTGGATGGATGGAAGGAAGGAAGGAAGGAACTTCCAACTTTATTCCATACAGTTACAAATGCAAAATGCCTTTTGATCTAAAATTCCCGATGTTTCCACAATCATGGACATTTCCACTCCTCCATTTCTAGCCAAAGGTAGTTTCCAATGACAAACACAAAGTTATAGGCTGCATTTTTGCTTTAATCTTGCAGCATCTCAAGCAGATTCCACTGACTTGGCCATCCCTTCTTCCGTTGTGGAATCGGGGAGTCTTTTCTCCTCCGCGTCACACGGGGAGAACCCTAAACGGCAACACTGGTGGGAAAGAGGCCAACTCAGCTCATTGGAAGTTGGGGAACAGTCACGAAACCCCGGCCACCTGGCCCAGAGGCTCAGCCTCCCCTCTGCAGGACCCCAACGAAGCATGTTGGGTGAACGTTTGAGTGGCAGGCCCTGCCTCGCCAAAAAAGTCTGCCTTGGATCAGGCTAAAGGGAGGGAGAGGGAGAGAGAAGGAGAGAGGAAGAAAAAGGGAGGGAGAGGGAGGGAGGGGGAGAGAGAGAAGGAGGGAGGGAGAGAGATATGAAGAGAAAGAGAGAAAGAGGGAGGGAGAGAGAGTGGGAGGGAGGGAGGGGGAGGAAGAGAAAGAGGGAGGGAGGAGGAGGGGGAGGGAGAGGAAGAAAGAGGGAGGGAGGAGGAGAGAGAGAGAGGAAGAGGGGGAGGGAGGGGAAAGAGATATATATGAATAGATGAGAAAGAGAGTAATAGATGAGAGAGTAGAGAGATTTAACCGCACCATTGAATACAACAACACGAGCCCAAAATTTCTGTTGCTAAATGAGACATTTGAGAAGTGGGTTTTGCCCCATTTTACAATCTTCCTTGCCACATTTGTTAAGTGAATCACTACAGTTGTTACGTTAATTTGGCTTCCCCGTTGATCTTGGTTCTCCAAAGTTCGCAAAAGGAGATCACCTGACCCCGGGACATTGCAACTGCCATAAGTACATGCCAGTTCCCAAGCATCTGAATCTTGATCACATGACCACGGGGATGCCACAAAAGTCATAAGTGTGAAAAATGGTCATGTCACTTTTTTCAGTGCCATTGTAACTGTGAATGGTCACTAAATGAATTGTAAGTCAAGGACTACCTGTAGGCCTTTTCTTTTTTTGTTAAAAGAAAGACTACCTGTAGGCCTTCTTTTTTTTTGTTCCTTTTTGTTAAATGTTTTATTTGTTTGTTTGTTTATTTGCTTGTTTTACTTGTAGGCCTTTTCAACAGCTATCCTATCTCTATGTAATAAGTGGTCTCCTAAAATCCATCGATTCCTCTCTTTTTTCACTGTAGCAAAGACCAAGTCTTTTAAAACTATTAAAAATTCTTTTTGTATAAAGCACCACACAGAACAAACAAAGAGCTCAGTCACCATGTGCTTTACTGCTCAACTGTTTTTACTGTAACCGGAAACAGGAACCTCAACTTTGACCAAAAGAGCAGAGAGAAAGAGAGAGAGAAGTTTTCGCGGGTACTTACATGTATGGTATTCAGCTTTGTTCAGGTATTTTCCCACTTCATTATAGTTGTGCTTTTAAAGTTGTAGCAACGTTTCGGCAGAATCTCATCTGCCATCATCAATAGACGAACTCAGTACAGAAGCCTGATGATGGCAGATGAGATTCTGCCGAAACGTTGCTACAACTTTAAAAACACAACTATAATGACGTGAGAAAATACCCGAACAAAGCTGAATACCATACATGTAAGTACCCGCGAAAACTTAAGAATATATATATATATATATACATATATATTTGTTTTCAAACAAAAACAACATTTGGAAATTAAGAGCGGCCGTAGTACCTCCTCATCAATTTTTGCCACTGATGATGATAATGAGGTTTGCTATTTGATTTTTATTTTTTTTTGAATGTGGATATGTCAATGGTATCCCTGGAACTGAGCAGAATAGAAGGGTTAGTAAATGAATTAGATTTTTAGAATTTAATAAATTCACAAAGAAAAACCCAGAATCACAGCAGAAATGTGTACGATGCAACTAATTGATTTTTTGCAAATCTTTTCAGTGTGGCAAAATCTCTTTCGGTATTCTGAAGGTGAAAATCACACTCAAGAGGTTTGGGAAGAAATAAGAGACACTATAAAACCTGAAGCTTACAGAAACATTATTTTGAGTTTCAAAGTGAAATAGATCTAAGTGACTTTCAGAGCAAAAAAGAAAAAAAAAAGAAACCCAGAGAGCCTGAAAAACAGAAATTTCACACTGTTGCAAAGGCAATTTATTCTGTTAAAAATAATTGGATGCTATCTTCAACCTAAAAGCATTTGCTATGGGTTTTCTGTCTTTCTTTCTTTTCAATAGACATACTGCTGTCTTGGAAACTCTTAGGGCTTGGAATTAAAGTTTTATTTTGATTTTTAGAGGCAAAAACCGTCCTTTTACTTTTATTGGCAATTTTAAAACACACTAGAAGAAATACGGACAATCAATAGAACGTTGAAATAGAGGCTTAGTGTTTCCAACAGGGCAACGTTCGTGGTGTTAATTTTAAAAAAAAATGAGATTTGTTATGATTTTTAAATCAAGCTAATTTTTCAGGTTTATGGGGCTCCTCAGTGGAGTTGAATGAACACGGTGAGCCTTATGTGGGAGATGCATGGTTTAATGAATTTTAAATTATGCCATTGCACATCTTTTGGTCATTCCCCTTTGTAGATGTGTTGATTAATCTACTTATTGATATACAGGGTTTAAACCTCTCATTTGCTGATCCTTAGTGACATACAGTGGCCAGATATATAGACACAGAAAGAAATGACCTGCTAATGGGCCCATCACAGATTTGCAAAAATGGATGTTTTAAATAAGCACTGTGATGACCCGGAGTGTAACACAAAGGAACAAAGTCCAAAACGTAAATAAATGTCCTTTAATGCCTCCAACTTGGCCCCACTGTTCAATAATTCTCAGTTGGAG
>BHFT01022341.1:0-94145 GCA_004320025.1 Laticauda laticaudata
AAATTTGAAACCAGGAACTAACTCAATACAGAAGCCTGATGATGGCAGATGAGATTCTGCTGAAACATAAAGAAACCTGATTTCTTATTATATTTGTCCCAATCCCAGGTTTATCATCCTTTTTTTTTTCACTTACTAACAGCAATGATGAAATCCTTGTGTAACTTGAAAGTCATCAGCGGCTCTGCAAGACACCTGAGCAAAAGAATAAGTGAAAGAAAGAGGCTGAATGTAGTATTTTGAAGATATTCACATTTAATTCCAAAGCAGAAGTTGCTTTAGTGCCATTCTAACCTTGCATGGCTGTGAGTTATGGATAGTACTACTGAAGTCTTAAAAATGTCACACAGCTGGATGGAGAGATGATAAATAGTTTCCTGACATGCCCTATTGCAGCCTTCTTCAAGCTGCTGACCTCCAGATGAGTTGGACTACAAAAGTTTCTGCCCTTTCCCAGCTATATGATCTTTAGAGGATGTTACATGGAGGAAGGGTATGCTCACAGAAGCATAGGAGATAAAATTTTGTGACTAAATCATTCATCAATCTCAAGGGTAAAGACTTTCTCATATCAAGTTTGGTTCCTTGATTCCATGTAATTTTCTTTCACTATCACAGTAGTGATTTATTACTGGCTTTTTCTGGGTTGTTTTGTTTAGCCTACAGATTTGGGATTTGTAGTGATTTTTCATCAAGTCCTAAATGGGTTTGATTGCTTTGATTGTTTAGACATTAACTAATGTTGAGTTGGTGCTGTAACAGGCTATCTTCTATGATTTCATTAAATTATGGGAAGATGAAAGAGGTTTACTTATATTCCAAAGAAGTTGCAGCATCCCTAACTATATTCAATCTGCCTCTTTATTTTGGATAAACCTTTGTAATTTTTCTCTTGATTAGTGTTAAACTTCTAAGAATATTTAAAGAGAAAGACTTAAGCTAAATCCTTGGCTTATCCTATCAAAAATACTATTCCACCAGTTATTAAAAAAATAATAATGGAGAAATAATTGTGATAGCTTTGCAACCTGAAATCCTATCAGCTTGCTCTAATATCCCTCTGAATGTCTGTGCTCTTAACAACTGTCTCAGTACATTCACAGGTAAAATACTCCAATATCTGGAGGGCTCAAATGAAGTCAACATTAGGTTGTCTGGAATGCAAGACAATGGATTTCAAACTTTCTGCTTTCTGAATAAACACGTCCCTTCATTTTTTTTTCATTCCTTGACAATGCAACTGCCTAAATTACTGGATTAATTAAACAAACGAAATAAGTTGTATTTGTTTTACTAATAACCAATTAGCTAACCATGCTGTGCAGTTCTGATCAAATGAATTAACTAGTTAAAGAAATTTATTGTCCAGTGTTGTAAGCATTAGATATCAACTAAGAAAAGCTCCATTTAAAATGGAAAGGTTCTCAATGCACCAAAAATAAGACAAATAACTAAATCAGGGACTACCAACACTCTATGCTCTCCATGTTATAGGAAAGCTTGAAGAATACAAGTCAAAGATACTGACAAGCACCTGCCATAAAAGACTGGAATTCCACATGGGCTTATGCTTGCTTACCTGAGGTAGTTCTTTAGTCCACTTGTTATAGTTTTATTGTCCCAAATTTCCAAATCAATGTCCATATCAGGAGGAGATTTAGGAGCTATTAAAAGAGAGAGAAACTGAATGAATTCATTCCTCAGTGGAATGTTAGGTACCCGTATAAGTAATGTCATCATTTGAAGCCATGAAAAGCTGTACATATTTAAATATTCAATAATTGATTTGGTAACTTGATATTAACAATTTATATAATTGGGAACAACCAGTAGTATATGACAAAACTATATGACTGTTGTGGCTAGCCCGCAGCAGGTACAGACGACTGAGGAGAGTGAGGACTCAGATGAGGGGCCAGGACCATTACGGAGTGGACTGCTGCCTTTGGAGATTGTGAGGGGCGGCAGCAGTGATGAGGAGCTTGTGCTCCCGAGGAGCTTGTGCTAAGTGCGTGTGCACAGATTGCTCGGAGGAAAGAGCAGTTACAACAGCATGGGTAACTTGGGAGTAAGGCTGCTAGGTAATGGCCCCTCCTTCAAGAAGATAAAAGCCAGCTGTGAAACGAACATACTTTGCAGAAGGCAAAGACATTTTGAAATTCCAGCCTCGTGGACATTCCAGTATCCTGAGTTTATATTTGAAGATTCTTGTATTGCAAATTATTTCTTTTCTGTTATCTTTTGTCAAGTCTTGCACAGTTTAGCAAGACTTGTGCTTATCACAGCTAATTATTTTGTAAAAGCATTACAAGGTTTCTGTTCCTTTTGGATTGTGTTTGATTTGTTGGAAAAGGGTCTGGGTCAGAACAATGACATAGCTGTTTCAACACAGCTCAACTACTGGCATGGATTGTTTATTGAAAATATTTCTACACTCTTTCTTTCAAAAGAAGGGAACCAAAGTCATAATAGTACTTATCTGGGATACAATACAATTGGACAGGATCTTGCACACAGATGGCTGTTAAGAGTGGTCTTCAGAAACTTTCATGGGACCCTGAAATTCTCAGCATTCACTGCACTTGACCAGGGAACTTAGCTGACCATGATAAAGAATAGCTGATATTGTCCTCCATATCTAAATCACATTCCATCTCCTCTGAAGTGTAAACCATGAGGTTGGCCAAGAACTTTCGGACATGCCATGAACTGTTTCTGACCTTGGGTCTGGAGTGCAGAAATTGAACCCTAGCATAAGAAGCCCAATGAGAATGACAATGTCTGGAATACTCTACCTGATTCTGTGGTTTCTTCCCCAAACCCCAAAAACTTTAACCTTAGACTTTCTACTATTGACCTCACCCCTTTCCTAAGAGGGGGNTAAGAGGGGGCATGCATAAGCGCATCAATGTGCCTAATGATTATTTTATTTTTCTTATATGTATTCATTTCATGTATTCATAACTATGTTTATCCTTATGCCTATTATCTTGTGATTATCAAATCAAATCAATCAATCAATCAATCAATAAAATGACAAAGTCAAGGAACACTGTGAGGGCTGGTGCCAGACATCAAAGCA
The DNA here is from genome assembly GCA_004320025.1 of Laticauda laticaudata. Lineage (NCBI taxonomy): Eukaryota > Metazoa > Chordata > Lepidosauria > Squamata > Elapidae > Laticauda > Laticauda laticaudata. The sequence continues at coordinate 3,083 of BHFT01022341.1, forward strand.
GACTGTACATCAGAAACAGCCCCAGTCTGATGCACCCACCTCTAGGACAGGGATACGAGCTACTGCTAATGTATCAATAATACACAGTGGCTATTATTCCTTCCCGACCTTGGTATGGTAGCTGATGGAAGACCCAAAACTAGGGCAGTTCAATTTTGAATGGGAACATCTGCTTGGATATTTGGTTGCAGACAAGCAACCAAATTTTTATCACGTGTTCATGGAGATGCTACAAAGGTCATAATTTTAAAAATGGTCATAAGCCAGATTTTTCAGTGCTGTTGTAACTTTGGAAAGGTCACTAAATGAACTGTTGTAAGCCGAGTACCTGTATTTACAAATAATGCAATTATCCTAGCAAATGGATAAAACTCAATTTCAAATTTTATGCTAATCATTTAGTAATTGGGACATTTAATTTGTCAACCATCTGATTCCAAGATGGTCCTAATTTATTTGAGCCAGTTTTCTTGGAGGCAAATTATTTTTCTGCATGTTTCATGCAACTGAAACTACATTACCAATGTTTTCAAATGTAAATGGGAAATGGTAGTCAGAAATCAGGATACATATTTGGAAAAAGTAATATTTAACTATTAAAAAACATTAGATGGATGGTCACCCCCTGAACTCCTCCTTTCCTAAAAACATATCTAATAAGCAGGACAGTTGGATAAGTACAATCTTATTCTGCTTGTACATTGAAGTAGATTCTGGTGGAACACATAATAAAACACTGAAGCACAATGAACATCTCAATATTCTTACAGAAGACAGTATTCATCAGCTTCTGCACTTTGGAGTTCACACCCCCTATCCGGTACAATCCCAAGATTGTGATACCTTCAAAGATAAATGAGAATACAGCATAGTTAGACTTTATGAATGCTTATATACCCACATTTACAATTTATTGAAAACATCTGCCTTGTCACCTTGCCACTGTTGTGATGCATAGTTAAAAATCCATGTTTCGAGTGCATTTGTGAGGTACATTTCCCTCCCATATCCACAGGTAAGCCCCATTACTCATTGCAACCTAGTCACATGTTGGGAGAGTCCCAGATTAGAATAGGAATGAGAAGGCCACTGAATTTGATGGTCTCAAGTTCTGAGCAATCTGGAGTCAATCAGTTTTGAGTCCAATCTACCTCTCAGGTCATCATTGGGATAAGATTAGTACAGAAGGAAGAGGAATAGAAAGAAATAGGAGAAAGAAAAAGACATGACAAATTCTCTGAAACTGTCTAGTTTTCAAAAAAAAATCTCCATCATGTAGATTTTTTTTTTTATCATCATGCAGATTATAACTTAACCACAGCAAACTGCTGAAGTTCAGTGTTGCCTTATTTTCCTGGTACTGAGCCAAACTACTTCAATGCTGCAGAAGGACTTCCACAGGCGAGAACAATAAAATAATTTGGCCTTCTCACTAGCCTGGTCATTCACCAAGACAAAGGGCAAATTTGAGGAATAATGCAATAACAATTTCACAGGTATTGCTGCCAACCATAAAAAAGAAAAATTCTGCAAAGTTTGTCATAGCTATTTGAAATAATTCAATTGCCTTTTCTGCCATGGCGCGCACTGTATCATTCCCACCAGAGATAAGACTGGCCTCATCCTTGTTAACTTTTTGGAAGTCCTCAAAATGTAGCTATCTCAGCAGGCTTGGAGATCTCAGGGAAGTTGATTTATGCTGCCTGTCTCTTCTATAAGGCAGCTTACACATTATAAATGGAGAAATGGTGAGATGGCTACATTGTATATAACATCAAAGTTGCTCTATTCTGGTCTTTATTAATAATAGTAATAACGATCTCTTTTATTGTGTATTATGTTTCTTATAGATGTTGGTTTGATCTTTATTTACATGAGATGGGTGGATACATAAAAGTGATGACTGAATAATACAATGAACCAGAAATGTGTAATGGTTTGAAAAGCCAGTTTTGTATATAGCATTGCAGTTTAATATCTTTCTTCTTGGAATCATGTTTAAATCAGTCAACTAACATATGTTGAGTGATGAGACTTCAAAAAACCCAAAAGAGGGTGGTTAAGTAATGACATAACACCACTGAAGACCAAAGACCCTAATTTTTAGATTAATTTGGGGTTTTACTGAGTGAGCCCCCTAATAAAAAGCAGCCTAATATTTTTGAGGGAAAACATTGCAAAGGCGAAATGCAAGTTATGCATTGCTTTCATTAAATAGGAATAACAATTATAGAGAACCACAACAGAGCATTTTGTTTAAAAAATTCCTAACCGCCAAGAAAAAAAAGAGACAGGATGATGGTTGGTAGTTGATATCATAGGTACAATTAGTATTTTGCAATAAGCTACAGTTACAAGTTCAGACACTTTGAGAATAGTCAAATCTGCAATCCCCTCTAGGCAGCCATTTTGTTCGAACTGAGAAGTTTTAAATATGCTCAGCACTCCCCAAAGGGTAATGTTTGATTAATTTAATTGCAGTGTTAATTACAGTTATTTAAACTGTTTGGTTTAATTGCAATGGTTTTATTACATCAACACTTTAATACATACCTCTTGTTTCCACTGCATGAATGCATTTTCTTACAAAATTAAAACCAGCCTCATTTAGGAATGCTATCAAAAGAAAAGACCCAAAATTACATGTCATTATTCTTCAGGCAAACCAGAAAGCCAAAATTCATTGCTATCAAAATCACTGAATTATTGATGAGGCTTATATAATAATATGATGATTAGAAATCAAATGACTTTTGTTTTATGGTAGACATCAGCATTAAAGAAAAAGCTTTCCTTATTATCATTATATCTATCAGCAGAGAGAACCATAGATATAGACCAAGGGTGTCAAACTGGTGGCCCACGGGCCAGATGCGTCACACACAGGCCACGCCCACTCCAGTTCCACAAATGGGAAAATTATCACGAAACATCCAATGACAGCAATGTGACATGGCGAGTTTGAAACTCATGATGTAGACTAAAAAAGAAATTCCTTTTATTTATTATCAAGAAAACAATGGCACCGTGCTTGTGATGTCACCACTAGTTGAGTTCAACTGGAAGGAAATCAGTTGACATTTAGACCACCATTCATACAATTTAGAACAAGTTGTCTTATGTTTCTGAAGTGTGACAGACAAAGAGTTAAGTAGATTTTTTAAAAAGCTGAAAAGTAAGCCATTTCACACGATGCAATGAATTTAATTCGCAACGGACACCTCTAATTTCTGTCCTTAATGATTTGGCATACTTTTTTCCCAATCGGACAAAAGAAGAAAATAGAAGGGTATTGTTTAACGCAATGTTGATTGACCTCAGCTACTTTAAGACTTGTGGCCTTCAATTCCCAGAATTCCCTGGCCAAAATGCTGGAGAATTCTGGGAGTTGAAATATATATTTTAAAATTACAGAGTCTAAGAAATATTGATCTAACTGAACAGAGACTTTTTATTAATGGCATCCCAGTTTCTGGATGTATAATTGAGGCCATTTTAGAAATCAGACCAACTCAAAATATTTTCCTTCAATCCATTATTTATTCCTTGTTGCCTTTAAATAATCCCTCCTCTGACTTGAATCTCTAGACTTCAATGGTGTCTGGGAGGCAATGTGCTTTTGATATTAACCAGGGTAGAATATTTTATTCTATTATGTTGTATAATTTTTCTTCTGCATTTGAATGGAACTTTAACACCTTGGAAAGAATAACTGATGTTTCACACATCAGTTAGACATCAATTAATTTAGAATGAGATGCAATAATCAGGAGAAAGAAAGCTACAAGGCAAGAGGGAAGGGGCATACTTTGAAATAAGATCAAATATATGGCATGTATGGGATCCTCATCTCCAATTCTAGTTTCCCTTCAAAACCTCTCATGCAGAGAGAGATGCACAGAAAGCCCACAAAAACGGATGACTAATGTAGGAAAATCAAAAGCTCAGCATTAGACTTGAAACATTTAATGTTCTTAAAACCAGGCCCACTAGTTTTACTTTTTAAAAACTTATCCATCTATGCTGAGGAGGTGTAAGGGGAGAAGGAAGACAGTAATGCTTGATGATGTAAATGTTCTGTTTAGAATCCAAGAAATGAACCCAGACCAATTCAAGAGAAAATGTTGGGAGCAGAGAGTTATGTCATCATTAAACTAATTAGAAAATATGAAATGTCAGGCTGAACTGTACTTGACATCCATTCACAGAGGGAAAAAAAACAGGCTGTTACCAACTCTTGAAAGGCAAACAGCATTTGCAGACATTTCTTAGCCTTTTCAATGGGTAGATTTATTACTGTAAGGTAGACTTTACAGATATTTTAAAAGCCTTCTGTGGCTTATTTTGCTAACTAGCTGAATTATGGCAAACAAAAGTAATGTTCCAGCATAAAAAGGACCATCACAAGCAATAAAACAACAGTTTCCTTTCCATAATACATCGACACAATATTTCAACCATTTCCCCCTATTAATCATTTTTTAAAAATGCTATTTAACAATTCTTATTGTTAAAAAAGTGATCAAAATATTCACCTTGGCATTTATATGAACATTATCAGAAGGTTTAAATTCTGAAACATTTCCAGATAATCAGTGACTTGCACTTTTCACAAATGTGCAATTATTATCTAACTTATGAGTTGTGGTGGCACAGTGGTTAGAATGTAGTACTGCAGACTATTTCTGCTGACTGACAGCTGACTGCAATTTGACAGTTTGAATCTCACCAGGCTCAAGGTTGACTTAGCCTTTCATCCTTCCAAGCTTGGTAAGATGAGGACTCAGGTTGTTGGGGCAATATGCTGACTCTATACAGCTTAGAGAGGGCTGTAAAAACACTGTGAAGCAGTATGTAAGTCTAAATGCTATTGCTATTGCTAACTTGGGGATGGAGCTCATCTCTGTTGCAAGGACCAGTGAGCCACCATTGTCTGAAGATGTTTCCATGGTCATGTAGCTAGAATGACATCACGGACCTCTGTTAGCTTCCCATTGATGTGGCACCTATTTATCTACTCACATTTTCATACTTTCAAACTGCTAGGCTGGCAGGAGCTGGAGCAAGGAACTCACCCCGTCACACCACATTTGGGTTTCAAACCTGCCAACAAGTCCAGCATCTTAATCACTGAGCTATTAAGCCTGCCTGAAGCGGGGATGAGTTTGTATAAATTACTTCTAGTGTGACTTGGTATACATCACGGTTTAGGCCCTAAACAGTAAATGTGGCATACCATTACAATCAACCATAAGAGAGACTATTGCTCTCAGTTGTCAACCATATTTTAACATGCTGCCAAGGAGAATTTCATGAGAGGTTTTGTAAAACACTTTGGTGAGATCCAAATCGAGTACTCAACATCTAATCTTTATATAATGTCTCAAGATGGATGTTATTCAGAGATGCTGTGTGTGTGTGTGTGTGTGTAGGCAATCCAATGGGAAGATAACAGCATTCCATGTTTTGCACTGCAGCATGATATCATGCTGGCCACATGATTGCAGAAAAGTCCTAGGCTCCCTCAGCTAAAAAACGGAGAAGAGCACCACCCACAAGAGACAGACATGACTGGACAGAGAAACCTTTACACACACACACACACACACACACACACACGTAAATAAGATGCACTATTTGTATGAAAGCCTTTCCCAAATTTGCCTAGGGGGATAACTGGAATTTTTTTAAGCTTCAAGGATTATGCTAAAGGGAGCAAAAATATGTGAATGAATGAGAAATTGGGTTTATCTTACAATAGGGGGGGGAGAAGTCATGCCTTATTTTATTATCTTCTGAACATTTCTTTCAGTAGACAATGAATATCAAATGCTTACAAACTGAAGTATTGTTGAGAAAATGTTGGTTTTTCCACCCATGGGAAGATAAATGGGATGGAATATTATTTAAGGAAAAACATTTAAGATGAAAAGAAATACTTCTGCTTTTCTAGCCCTGTCCCAAACTGTTTTCAAGGTTAAAAAAAACTATTTTGCTGGGGAGGGGGGGGAATGAGAAGACTGGAAAAACCTTGCATGATATACATGACACATTTCACTTCATAGGTTTAATTGTTCCCAGAAATACAAATAAAATATTTTTCCTGCACTGTGAGAAAGCCCCAGTAACACTTTGTTCATGAATTCATTTCCTGAAGTCTAAGAATATTATTATAGTTTTGTCAACATTTTAGTCATAAAATAAGTTACTCTGCAGGTTCTAAATTCAGTTTATTTTTGACTTATCATTAATACAGCTGATGGTAACAGCAAACCATGTTTAGAAACACTTAGCTTAATGAGATTGTAGCCGAAAGGTATTTCACTAATAAGCAAGCTATATTCTTAAATATATGTAAAGTAGCAATCAAATGCCTACACTGGAACATTTTACTTTGGTTGGGCTATTTGAGGACTTGAATAGCAGAGGAAGATAATAGTAGAAGAAAATTGGTGGGGAGGGGAGCAGGAAATGTGTATAAGTTAAAAAAAAAACTAAACATACATAATAATTTCATATAATTCAAATTCAACTTACTTTCTTCTTTCTTGCTAATAATAGCTGGCAGAGTATAAATCTAAAAAAAAACCAAATTTGTATTATCATAATGTAATTTTTGGAAAATCAGATGAGGCTATTTCACTTTTTTTAAAATCAGAGTTATTGTTATTTGCCTGTAGACAGGAGTCTTACCAGACTAAAGTACTATCTGTATAACTATTAGATATAGTTGTGAACTGCAAGGGAGGACTCACCTACACTCTCTTTCTGCTTACTAAAGATTCCAAGCTATGTTGGGTCTTTGCTCTCTGGGACAGAACCCCTGCCTCCTGCAACTTTGGATTACATTCCACTACACTACCTGATTCTCATCAGTTCTAGCCAACATTGGAGGGACCCATGAAGCATGACTTTTGTGAAGCTATATCTACCCTTTGGAACACCAAACCACTCAAAGTTCAGCTGGCCTAACTCTGCTCATCTTTTAGAAAGTTTTAAAGACCTGGCTGTTTACCTCGGTATGGGGGCTAGAAGAGTAATTGAGCCTATGTTATGAGTTAATGGTGTTTTTTAGGAGTCCATTTATGCCAGTTGGCTGGGAACTACATTTATATAAATATTTTAATTCTTGTTGGCTGCCCAGAGGTGCATTGGTAAGATACGTGGCCATATAAATCAAATCAAATCAAAACGAATCAATTATTGATCGGATGTGGAGGCTTCGGGTTTGGGCTTCTTTGGCGACAGACCGAAATCTGTGATTGTGCGCAGTTTCTGTGCTCACCACTGGAGCACCCCGAGCCGGCTGGTTTTGGGGCTAAGCCACCCCATAGAAGTGGTGAAAGGGGGCGGGAGACTGCCAGCAGGGTCGAGGAGAGTCGCATCTCTCCTCCCCAGGCCATTAGTCCCTTTCCCGAAGGTGGTTGTAGCGGTGGTCAGAAATGGCCACCTCAAAGAAAAACTCAACTGGAAAAGAATGTGCAGGAGGAAGATAAGAAGAGAAGTTTTGACTGACCGGGTCAGTCCAAAGGCCAACATTATAGGGTTTGAATTTGAATTATAAAGACACATTGTTCCAAGAAGAGCTTTGAAGTGGCGAATGAGAGAGGGAAGGGAAAGGATTTTGGTTTTTAATTTTTCTTCGCCTATAATTGACAAGTAAGAGATTTAAGCAAAGAAACTGGCAAAAATTCGCACTTTGACATTAAGCAAGTATTTTAGCTGAAAATAAAATGTCAAGGGGATACATAAAGATTTCTGGACTCCTCAAAAACTTTTAAAAGAAGGAAAAAAACAAAAGGGTGGGGATGCTGGAAAAATGGAGGAGACGCACTGGAAGTGAAAGAAATTAACAGTGAAACGCTTTTAACAAGATTCCTAAAGATACATTTTAACTGAACACTTTGTAACAAGATAAGAACCCCATAAAGAGAAAGTGGGAAAAAAGAAGCAAGAAGAAAACAGCTTTGGATATTAGGATTAGCTTGGTGATTTTTGGATTTTGGTATCTAAAGGATTAAAATTTAAATCCGGTGTGTGTTTAAAACTTTTTAAAAATAGTATCACTCCTTGAAGAATTGAGAATGGAACTTAAAAAAAGAAAAGAAAATGCACAAGAAAGGAAGAAGTTCTTTTGGCTTCATATTTCAATTTTTAGAAATGGAGAATCCTGAACTATGAGAAACAAGAATGCGCCTGTGGAACAAGAAGGGCGGGACCAAAGAAGAGCCATCTTCAATGATCAAGTATTTCTATGTGGGGAAAAGAATGGAAAGGGGGAAAAAGAGTGGAAAATTTAAGATCTGAAAAAACACCCGCCCATAAAAGAAATAGTTTGAAAAGTAATTATAACATTAGGAAGAAACAGAACAGAGGATAACAGAAAGAGAGAATCAAAATTAGAAGAGAGAAGGGGTCAAAGGGGAAGAGAGAAGAAGAGGGCAGACGAGGGAAAGGAAAAGAAATTATAAAGGACAGAAACAGGATATAGAGAAACAGGGAAAACAGAGGATTAAAGGTATCGAGCCTATTTAGAAGACACAGAGATAATGGGTGAAAAACTTAACTGAAAGGGTTCTTGCAAGGGTAAAATAAGGATAGTGTTGTTATATTAGAAATAGAAATGACCTTTGAAAATTATGAAGCAAAGCGTGATTAAAATGATAGATAAGAATACTCAACTAAATGTTAATGGAATGTTTTTAATAAATAAATGAAATAAAGAGATATGAGAGAATGAAATTAGGAAAGGAGGGGGAACATTTAATCATTTATAAATGTGTTATAAAAATTTTAAGTGAAAGAGGGAATATGAAAGAAACATGAAATTATGGAAAATATTATATAGTGTTCATAAGAAAGTATGATAGCCCTATTGAAAAGAAATGTTAAAGATTGTCAAAGATTAATACTAACGTTAATGTAGAGCTGAATTGGAATAGAATAAGTATTTTATTTATTATTGTTATATATATTGTTCCTTTTTAAGAACTTAGTGTGTATTTTAAGAAGGTACCTAAGAGAATTTGACTTGGAAGTTATGTGTTATATTGAATGTTATATTGTAAAGGCATAAATGTGAAGTTTAAATGAGAGTTGAATGGATAAAAATTAAAAGATACAAAGGTGTCATACTCCAATTAGTAACTACAGGGAAAAATATGAAATTGAAACAGGACAGACAAAAGTATAAATATAACGACTAGAAAGTATTGAAACTTAGAAAAAGATATATGTAATTGAATTTAGGAAGGGATGAGATTATTAAAAGTAAGATTGAGAAAACTAAGGGATGGGAAAAAATATTGAGAAAATGTTAAAATAGTAATAAGATATGGAATAGAACACAAAGATGAATATGAAATTGAATTTATGTCTGTATGGAGAAGTGATAACCCGGGACCATGCAATTCTCAAAAAAAGAAATTTTACTTATATTATGTTTTGTGAAAACCCAAATAAATTTTTTATTTAAAAAAAATTATTGATGGGATGTAACTCTCGCCAACCTACAGATGCCTCCTGTCATGTACCTCTACAAAACCTAGATAATAATCTATATCTACCTACCTACCTACCATCTATCAAATTTCTATGCCACCCATCTTACCTACGTGACTCTGATTGGTTTACAAATAAAAAATACATAGCAATATAAAAACATAATTAAAAGAGAGGTTAAAAACAGAATTAAAAACAAAATAAAATTAGAGGTTACAAATGTAAAGGTTAAAAAGTTAAAGAGGTAATAGGACCACTCTCAAGCCATTAACCATCCTCAGGTTGAATATTACTCTTAAATTACTCTTAGTATGCCAATTGTTCCAGATGTGTTTTTTCCAAAAGGCAACTGGACTTTCTTGGTTTTTTCTTTGAAAATGTTTCACTTCTCATCCAAGAAGCTTCTTCAGTTCTAATTTCAGTTATTTGCTATTTTAATTCCTTTTATTGTCCTGATATTGACTTTATTTTTACAATAAATCACTGAAAGATTTTGCAGTAAATCAAGTCAGAACAAATGAATTAATCAGTTAAAGTATATTTGTATTTTAAAACAGCATTGATATTTTTAAATGACATGCAAAACTATTTTATGTCTGTTACTTTCAAAAATCAGACAGAGAGAGAGAGAGAGGGAGGGAAGAGAAAAACTGTTTTTCTTACAGGTTCCTTCCCATCCATAGCTTCTAGCCAGAGTTTTCTGTTGGATTCAGAAAAAGCTTGCAGGGTAATGATCCCATGTCTATTAAAAAAAAAAGAACACCACATACAAATTAGAAACTTGTTATTCACTTTTGTTTCCACGAATCTGAAAGCTACACTAAATAAAAGTGCAAAATATAGAAGATGAAAAGATGTTAGGTATTACAATTCATCTGAACATATCGGAAATAAGTTATCAGGTTAACTGTTTTTGTTCTTAATACAAAATCTTCTTACTTATTTTAAGTTTCCCAAGTGGAAATTTTCTAGGCTATAAGTTGAACAAAGTTAATAAGACAGCAATACAACAGAAAATAACAAATATTAAAAAAAATTAAATAGTGAAAAGCAAGGTCTACAAAGATTTTTCAAGAAGAGCAAATTCAAACTGCATTTTTTGTTAAAAACAGTGTTAAAGAAAATGCATTGATAAGATCTTATTCATTTCAGAATACTTTATTTTTGCTATTAATTTTAAATCAGTGAGATAGGTCTACTTTTGATGTATTAAGTGAGAATCCTATTATGAAGGATGTATAGATGCTTAATATTCCAGACTTACTTGTGTCGGAATACACACACGTATATACATAGACACCAACTGATATACACACATACACAATAAAATACATTCACATGAGTAATTCTGTAATCTTCCAAAATGATACCAGGTGGTGCATTAAGAAAAAAATAACAGCAATTTCTATTTTTGGTATTTTCTATACTTTATAAACCCAAACGAGAAATTCATTAGGAAAATTTGCTGGGAGGGGGAACTGCAAAATAAAAATGAAAGTAAGAAAACAAAGAAAGAAGAGATACCAGAACTGAATAGCTGGCTACATAGATTAACCAGAAAGATTTGATTTTCTGAAATAGGATTTCCGTGATGCAAATCTCAAGAATTGTTTACAAAAACCACCAAGAAAAAAGTATTCTCAATCCTGATTAAAGAGCTCTGAACTCAGTCCCTCCCTACCTTAAGAGGAGGCCACAGACTGCAGTTAACTATTAAGCTAAATATTAGATAAAGCATAGAGATGGCAATGCCAGGCAATGTAGGGGCAACCAATATTAATGGAGGCTATCAATATGGTAGGGACCATCTCGGTTATGGATATCCAACAGCACAGAAAATTGAAATGACAACTTTGAAATGGGAGTACATGTATAACGTTACAGAAGGTATGTTCCATAATGGAAAAGAATAGGGCCTTCTACAGCAGAGTGTTTGCAGCATGACTACTATTATGAGACAACCCAGGAGCAAAACACAGCCCACAGAGATCTAGGCATTTAACAGTGGTTTATATACAAGACATATACAGAAATATACATGGGAGGCAAATACCTGACAAGCAATCAATCTTCTTAATTCTACATGGACAACTCTGCAATGGATACTGGACACAAGGAGAGAGAAACATGCCCTCTAATGGCTGCCTTATAATAAACACCTCTTAAAGAGGTAAAGACTTCTGTGGATCCAGTCTTACTTAAAAAGGCAATACCAATGCTGATACATCTTCATTGCATCAGCCTTACATTGCACCAGCCTTACATAGCATCAGCCTTACATTCCATCAGCTCTTAAATCACAATAGCTTAACAGGAGTCCCAACCCCTGGGCTTTGGCCTGCTACTGGACCAAAACCTGTTTGGAACCGGGCCGCGAAAGTACAAATGGAGCTTCACACACACGAGTGTCCTGTCACTTGCACAAATGGAGCTGTGCACAAAAGTGTGTGTGCCTGTCACTCATACACAACCATTTCCTCTCCCACTCCCACCCCACTGGTCCACCAATCCAGGAAGTTTGGGGACTCCTGTTCTAGGATATCAAATCTGCTGAGAGAAACAGAACTTGAACAAAAACCCACATGAAAAGATCTGAAAGTCACTGAGGAGATTTAAGGGCCGATGCTTTACAGGTAAAATGATTCTGGAGGACTTAACACACCTGTTTTATTTCTAAAAAAGTAGAAAACTGTTACCATTACAAATAGGTTTCCGTCACATTTTATATAATCTAGAGAGGTTTTGGGAACAGGGAAAAAGAAAACCACATTGTGGAGTGAAGTGGAACATAGATTCCTCACAAAATGTCCTGGTAGGGCACCAGGGCATTTTTTTTTTCCTTTAAGAGAATTTAAAAAATCACCCTTTCTAAAATTTCAAACCTTTCGGCAACTTCTATATCAAAACAGAAGCGCTTGTCAATTGAATCTGTTTTTCTCCGGATGCAGGACTTCAGCTTGAACAAGTCTGGTGAATTTGGAACAAGGCCATTCTATAAAAAAATCAGAACATTTCAAGTTAAAATGAAGAATCATTCATTACTTGTTACACAACCAAATCAATCGCCAACTAAGATAAAGAAACTAATTATCAATCACAGGAGCTTTGATTAATTAACTTGGTGGTATAATTAAGATGCTGAGAAAAAAGCAGCAGGAGAAAGATTTATCCAGCGCCTGCTTAATATTAATATTTGTTGGCCATGAGACCAACAAAATACAAACTTAAAATATGTAAAACCTACCAGATCTATATTTCTCTATATTTATTGCATTTGCATAGACATGCATATTTACCTTTGCTTTTATGTAGTGCTCACATGTTATTTCAGGAAGTATTTTGAATGAGGCAAAAGAGTATCTCTTTTGCAACAGGTTTTGCAGACATTTGCCTAATTTAGCATTAAGCAACTTTTTCTCAGTTTAACTAATAAATCTGGAGTTACAAAGGATATTGCAAACGGCAAGATTTTGGAAGTGGTTTGCCATTGCAAACCATTGTTGGAGAGAGAGGGACTGGCCCAAGCTAACTTAACTAAGTTTGTGCCACTTTCTAGTCTGGAACATTAGACCAGTAGAGGGCTATGATGTCATCATAGAGGGTCTACAAAGGCTTGAAGAAATGTTATCATTGAAACCTTGAGTTAAATCTTGGGGGTCCATGGCCACAAAAGGTATTTAAAGGGGGTCTGTGGTGAAGGTTGAGAATGACTGCATAGAAGATAATGAATTTGTTGCTCTCTGTATATAGGAAATCATTAAAACTGAGCACCGTTGCTCTACACTTTACTTTTTTTTCATTATCAATTTCCAAATCTTAACTTGACAGACATAATACCACACTTATAATGTGACCAAAACTGCATCCAGTTTTGGTCGCGTTAAAAAAAGATGTTGAGACTCTAGAACAGTAGCTAACCTTTTTGGGCTCCTATGCCAAAAATTGTGTGTGTGCTTGCACACTCGCTTTGCGTGCCAGCACCCAGAAGGCAATGCACAGCCCACTCCATGTCCCTTATGCATGTGCGCGCAATCCCCACCACCATCCCCTTATCTGCACTGCGCCTTACAGCTGATTTTTGGCCAGTTTGAAACCTTTTTCAGCCTCCAAAAAGCTTGAGGAAGGCTTCTGAAGGCTTCTGTAAGCTTTGTAGCCCGTTTCATCACTTTCTGTTTTTCCCAAAATACCGGAAGTGACGAAACAGGACTAGATTTCAGCCTACAAAGCTTGTAGAAGCCTGTAAAAGTCTTCTTCAAGCCTTCGGGAGGCCAAAAAAGACCTCAAACTGGCCAAAAATCAGCTGTGAGTTTCGCACATGCGCAGTGAGATATGTTTGTCTGTAGCTCATGTGCTGGCACAAATGGCTCTGCATACCACATGTGGCACATGTGCCATAGGTTCGCCATCACGGCTCTAGAAAGAGTGCAGCAAAGAGCATCCAAGATGATTAGGGGACTGGAGGCTTAAACATACAATGAATGGTTGCAGGAGCTGGGCATGGCTAGTCTAGTGAAGAGAAGGACCAGGGGAGACAGGATAGCAGCGTCCCAATATTTGAGGGGCTGCCACAGAGAGGAAGGAGTCAAGCTATTTTCCAAGGCACCTGAAAGGAATAATGGATAGAAACTGATCAAGGAGAGATTCAATCTAGAAATGAGGAAAATTTTTCTGACAGTGAGAACAATCAACCAATGGAACAGTTGTCCTTTGGAAGTTGTGGGAGCTTTATCACTGGAGGCTTTCAAGAAGAGTTTGGACTGCCATTTGTCAGAAATGGTGTAGGGTCTCCTGCTTGGGTGGGGGGTTGGACGAGATGACCTACAAGGTCCCTTCCAACTTGGTTAATCTGTTAATTTCTCCGAAGGATGTTACATTTTAAGACTTAAGATAGAATAGAGAGAGTGCCAGTTTGATCTAGTGGTTAAGGCACTGGGCTACAAAAGCAGTAGACCAGAATTCTAGTCCCACTTTAGGCATGAAAGCCAGAGAGTGACTTTGGGCCAATCATTCTCTCTCAGCAAAATTCATCTCACAGGGTTGTTGTTGTGGGGAAAATAGGGGAAAGAAGGTGTACTGGATATGTTCGCCGCCTTGAGTTCCTTGGAAAAATAATGAAGGCAGGATCTTTGAAATACAATACAATATAATTTTGCCATATAATTTTGTTTGATAAATAAATGTTCTGGGGGATACAGACATCATTCTAGCCCCATTTTCTTTCAGATCCATAATTGCATTTATAGCAATTGCACTTCGACTTATATATTACTTCACAGTGCTTTTACAGCCCTCTCTAAGCAGTTTACAGAGTCAGCCTATTGCCCCCAACAATCTGGGTCCTCATTTTACCCACCTCAGAAGGATGGAAGGCTGAGTCAACCTTGAGCCTGGTAAGATTCAAACTGCCAAATTGCAGGCAGTTCTGCATTCTAACCACTGCACCACCGCAGCTCATAACATGTCGATATATATAAATGAATGTGAAGGTTAATTCAAACACAAAAAAATAACAATAATTTTTTTCCCACTGAAAGACAGATCTACTCCAAAAGAATACTGAACTCCTTGCCTCCAACTTCTTAATACTATATTAAATACAATTTGCTTAAAGAAACACTATCCTTGGTAAACTTCGTAAGCAGATGACTAAAAAATTGTTTGGCCTTCGGGATGATACTTACAACTTTCCCTCCAGATTTGGCTTCAGAAATACTCATTGTAAATGCTTTGGTCCCTTTGTCATATGTACAGTAATGTTTTATCCAAGCAAATCCCAGTGGTCCTAAAAGAAAGGGGGAAAAACAAGGGTTGTTTTTTCTTTTTGAAGATGACTAGAACAAAAAAATTCATAGCAAAGAAACCTTTTATGGTAAAATTTATACTATAGCGATATAGTATAAACTAATTGTTATTAAAATATCAAATTTTCTAATTTAGTGATGATTCCTATTTCTAAGGCCACCTCACTTGTAGATGACTCTGTAGATGGCATATTGGTGATGTTACTTAGTTGGGAAATGAAACGTCTGCAAGAAAACCATCAAGCTCAGAGAGGCACCAAGGATCCCACATGATACTGGGAAGTGTACAAAATTAATTAAAAACAAAGGTATAAAAGCAATAAGCACCAAAAAGAAAAGGAAAATGCCCACCCATGAAACAAGTTTTTCATGAGAGATGTCCTAAATTACAAGGTACTTTAGGTGTTTTCCCAAAATTAGGGCCGAGTATTTTGAGATATGTGGGGAAAACCTGATCTATTTTTATCATCCATCTCAAAATTACCACACAATAATAATAAATAAATAAGTAAGCTGGCCTGCCACATAGGAGGAGAAATGCACATTCCCTTTGCATAGCCCGAAACAAGATGATCAGAAAACAATTGATGCTTTTACTGTATATCTGAGATCAAAATTACATTTGTGTCATCTTTCTCCCTTAGCCTAAACAAATGAGCAAATAATTTCCTCCACATCATGTCATCTTGGCCTTTCACTGTTTAATGAAACACCATGTGTGCCTGGCATTTTCCTATGTCCTTGCTCTCTTCTTAATAATGTCCAAGGTAATTTCCACTTAACAGAGACCTTTGGGGTGGGGGGGTTTGCCTTTTATTATGACCAGTTAATTAAAAGATAGAAGGGAAAAAAACAGCTCAGAGCAAACAGTGGCTGTTCTGAAGCAGGTAAGGCAGCCTCGGAAAATCACTGTGAAGGAAAGAGCATTTTTTTTTGTCATTTAGAAGCTGTTTAATAAGAGGAAATGACAAAACATTTCAGTGAGACAATCCGAATCTCAAAGCTACTTGTTCCTCGGAGATTTGCTTTGAGGCACTTGAACATCTCCATTTCAGAGCTAGCAATTTAACAATCACTTTCAAGTGGTCATGCAATATTGAGAAAAAAAAATCAAATGGATGTATCTGATATATGTCCCAGGAACAACCATGCTGTTGCTCTTATCATATGTATGTTACAATGATGGAAACTCCTTAGGAAGCTAATAAAAACTGCCATTTGATGACATCTTGAAATATGCAAAGGGCTTATTTATAAACTGCTATTGCAAAATCTCTGTGCTTATTGGTTACTTCTTTCTAATAATTTATAATAAAGATCAGTTCTAGCATTTGGTCTTTCTACCTCAATGTGCAGGTGCCTTATCTTTCTGGTAAATTTTACTAAAATATGGACATCCCATAGTAAAATAATAAATCTGGCAACAAAAGGCTTTCTACAGGTGCATTGATGTAGTCTGATAATAAGAGAAATAGTAACAACAACAACAATATCATTGGAGAAAGCAAAAGTAGTACCAATAACAATAAGCACACTGGGTATAATCACAAAAGAATTTGAACATCAAAGGTATCGACAAATTTACCATTAGTCAATTACCAAAGGCAGCTTTACTCAGAACAGCTTATGTCCTGCTGTAATATCTCTAACATAAGGGTGTCAAACTCTAGGCCCAAGGGTTGGATCCAGTCCATGTGGTGCTATGTGGCTGCCCTGGAAACAATGAAGGATTGATCTTCGGTGCCTCTGCCAGCAAAAAAAGGTATTCAGGAGGGTTGTGTGTGGCCTGCCCAAGTTCCGTTTTCACAAGAAAGAGGGATGGAGGAGGCCATTGCAGCCGAAAATGGAGCCCAGGAGGGATGCACGTGTCCCCCCCAACTCCATTTTGTTGGCACAGTGCCAGCAAAACAAATTACTAAAAATTTTTTTACAAATTATTAGTAAAAGTGGTATTTGATCACATGAATGACATCAAGCTGGCCACGCCCACCACGGCCCTCCAAGGTCAAACACAACCCTGATGCGGCCTTCAATGAAATTGAGTTTGACACTCCTGCTCTAACACCACAAAAACATCAGCATCTGCCTATCCCAGATCCTTGGGGAAGACTTGATAGGTGGGTAAAAATGCCAAATCCACTGTCAACATCTGGCTGACTGCACAACAAACCAATGTAACAGGAAAGAGTAGATAGTCCTAAACTTACAGTCACTGATTAGCACCTGTTAGAAGTTATAATGGCACTGAAAAAACATGACCCACGACAGGTCCTTATATCTACACACTGTCATGTGATCAAAATTCGGGAGCTTGGCAACTGGCTTGCATTTATAATAGTTGCAGCATTCTAGAATAATGTGATTACCATTTCTGATCTTCTCAGCGGTTTTTGACAAGAGGAAGTCAGGTTTATGTAACAACTATGTGATTCACTTAACAACTGCAGTGATTCAATTAACAACTGGAGCAAAAAAAGGTCATAAAACTGAGCATATCTCACTTAACAACCTCCTTGCTTAGCAACAGAAATTCTGGTTCTAATTGTGTTTGTAAATTGGGGATTGCCATTATATATAATGTGTATTTAACCCTGTGACGTATCAACCTGTGGTTAATGTCAGAATATTCATAAATTGGCAGAGGCATGGTAACAAGGTCAGCCAATGAATAGGCATAGCAACTAAGTCAGCCAATGAGGACTGTTTGGAAACTGAAACTGGAAGGAGCCTGGGTGTGGCTCTGAATTAAGCTCTGAGCTCTGAAACTGCAAATTTATCTGCAAATCTGAATCAAAACTGAAACTGTTCTCTGCTGTTCTCTCCTCTGCTTGTGTTTTTGCCTGTAACTGCTAGCACATTGGAAGAATCTGATATTGGTATTGTAAATTTACTTCATGTGTTATTTTGTATATAAAGAAGTTAATGAATCCTGCTGAATCAGTTATCTGTGTGTGCTTTCTGGATGTGATTTCTGCGACCAACTCTGACAGTTAACTTACAAATATATTGTGTGGCCTATTGACTACTCACGTTTCTCTTGGATGTAGAGGTAGCCCTCCATAGTCCACTGGCTCGGTGGCCTATAATCCTGGCTGGCAGACTTCATTCTCTGCATCAGTCGTTCCACTTCCTGACGCGTGCTTTCAAAATTATTCCTGGTCTAAGCAAACACACAGAGAAAAAGAAAGAGGAGTATATCACATTTCTGAATAGAATGAGTTATACGCATTCTATTCAGAATGTGATCTGGTACAACTAGTAGTTTACTTCTGCATAAGCCACTGCTCCATTTCTATCTACAATTTCTAAGGAAGAACTATAAGCTTGCTCCAATGGTTCTGAATGTATAAAGCATCCAGATTTATATTTTTTTTCCTATCTCCTTCTGCATCCAACATAAGCTAATAATCATGGTCTTCTTATATTATCTTTTAGTTGTCCCTCTTCCCCTGGCAAACATTCAAACATATAATCTACTGTTTGCTACTATAAGCATTACAGCCCAAGCAAAGTCTACAGCTTGTCAACATTTTTCAATTACTTTATGACTTTTTACTTTAGACCTTTAACTATGAAGGCACACATTAAAACTAGAGTGTCAAACCCATGTCATCGTGTGACCTATTGTGACTCCTCCCCTTTGCTAAACTGGGCGTGGCCAGCGCATGATGCATCCGGCCTATGGGCCATGAGTTGAAACCCCCCCCGCATTAAAACTACAAACGCAAATGAGATAGGATAAGTGTCCTTGAAGGCCAGTAATGAAACATATAGAGGTAGTCCTTGACTTATGACCATAATTGAGCCAAAATGTATGCAGTTAAGAGAGACATTTGTTGAGTTTTACCCCATTTTACAACCTTTTTTTTGCCAATGTTGAAAGGAATCACTGTAGCTACAGTAAATACAGCTGTTGATCGAATCTGTTTTCCCCTCTGACTTGGCTAGTCAGAAGCTTGTAAAAGGGAATCACATGATGCCAGGACACTGTACCTGTTATAGATATGAGCCAGTCTCCAGCATCTGAATTTTGATCAGGTGACATGGGGAAGTAGCAATGCTTGTAAGTATGAAAAACAGTCATAAATCACTTTTTTTCACTGCCACTGTAACTTCAAATGGTCACTAAATGAACTGTTGTTAAGTTGAGGATTCCCTGCACTTGTATAAGCTGTGGTGGCACAGAGGTGGGAATGCAGCATTGCAGGCTAATTCTGCCAACTGCCAGGAGTTCAATCCTGACCGGCTCAAGGTTGACTCAGCCTTCCATCCTTCTGAGTTTGGTAAAATGAGGACCCTGATTGTTGGGGGAACAGACTGACTTTGTAAACCGCTTAGAGAGGGCTGTTAAGCACTGTGAGGCGGAATATAAGTCTAAGTGCTATTGCACATAGACTTACATGTTAAGTGTAAAGTCCTACACTTAGGCAAGAAAAACCGAAAGTATACATATAGACTGAGTGAAACCTGGCTTAATAGCAGTAACTGTGAGAGGGATCTTGGAGTCTTAGTGGACAATGAGCTAAATAGGAGCCAGCAGTGTGCAGCAGCAGCCAAAAAAGTTAATGCAATCCTAAATTGCATTAATACAATCAAGTGAGGTATTAATACTACTCTATAAACACTTAATAAGGCCACACCTAGAGTACTGCATCCAGTTATGGTCACCACACTATTAAAAAGATGTTGAGACTCTAGAAAAAGTGCAGAGAAGAACAATCAGGATGATTAGGGGACTGGAGACTAAAACATATGAAGAACTGTTGCAGGAACTGGGCATGGCTAGTCTAGTGAAGAGAAGGACCAGGGGAGACATGATAGCAGTCTTCCAATATTTGAGGGGCTGCCATAGAAAGGAGGAGGGGGTCAAGCTATTTTCTAAAGCACCCAAAGGCCAGACAAGGAATAATGGATGGAAACTGAACAAGGAGAGATTTAACCTGGAAATAAGGAGAAACTTTCTGACAATGAGAACAATCTTGCTCTCGGAAGTTGTGGGAACACCATCACTTGAGACTTTCAAGAAGAGATAGGACTGCCATCTGTCAGAAATGGTGTAGGGTCTCCTGCTTGGGCAGGGGATTGGACTAGATGACCTACAAGGTCCCTTCCAACTCTGATTATGTTATCTGCTATTGCATTTAATAGAACTATTCTGCCTAACATCTACATAACCTAATATATTAATATACTTGCCTTTATAACTCCTCCGAATAAAAATGGCTATTAATAAGCAAACTATACAGTATATCTGAAAAGAATGCTAATATTATATATTAGTGTACAATTAGCTAGTATCGTAACATTGCAGGTCTCCATTAGTGCTTTTCATGAAAACCTAACTGCAACTATATTTTTTTCAAGTACAGATATAGAATCTCTCCTCTGCTAATAAAGTAAAAAGACTTCAAGGCAACAAAATTATCACATTTATGTAAAGTGGCCTTGGAGGATATTTATTATTTTTAGCCAAGCATCAAATAAGCCAAAAAGAAACTCAGGAATTAAAAGAGTTTTTCCCTCTCTCTTTCAACTTACTGTTGAAGATGACATCCTTAACACTAAGTACAGCTGCTTTTAATAAGGTCAACAATTGGCAGGAATCATTGTGAAATGTAACCAGAGTTGTGGGATCTAGCTAATCTAACAATGACCTATAAATTTCCTCAGCGGTGTGGCTAAAATGCATCCCCTTTGCTCTTGCAAAATAGAAAGTTAGAGCAACAGTGACCCCTGGTGCTTTTAAAACCAACACTTTAGATATGATCTTAACAAGTACGCACTTTCCTTTGCTCCCTGTGTTCACGTTTTACAATTCTGTTGAGGGAACATAAAATATGAAATAGTAAATATGAAATTTTTGCTTCTTCAGTTTTGAATTGTTGACATTTGGAAGTTTGTATGAGGATCACTGTTTTCTCTTCCTCTTCTTAATTCAGAAATTAAGAAACTTCTATTTATCTGTTCTCTCCTTCTAGGCAGCAATTTGGATTTGCCCCAAAGGTAAAACAGATGACAGCACAAGAATTAAAAGTATTTTGAGGACTGACATCCAAAATACTTCATTGTCTTCAGTCATTGCACTCTACATTAATAAGCTGTTCAGCACAAAGCATATTTTCAGACTAACTCACCCTAATATTTCTTTTAGTTGTTTTAGTTCCTTTTACATTCCAGTTTCTCAGTCCTCCAGATCAGGGTTGGCCCAAAGTTGCTTTTTTCAAGAGGCAACTGGACTTTCTGGTTTTTCTTTGAAGATGTTTTGCTTCTCATCCAAGAAGCTTCTTCAGCTTCTTGAAGTGAAATGTCTTCAAAGAAAAACCAGTAAATCCAGTTGCCTCTTGGAAAACCACTTTTGGGACATTCCAGTTATCTGGGATTAAGATGGAAAGGGGGGGGGGAAACTACATTAAACTATAATAAATATAAAATGCATTTTGTGACATATAATAAATATAAAATGCGTCTTGTGACATATCCACAAGGAGCCTCTGTGGTGCAGTGGTTAGAGTGCAGTATTGCAAACTACCTCTGCAGTCAGCTGCCTGCAATTTGGCAGTTCAAATCCCACCAAGGCTCAAGGTTGACTCAGCCTTCCATCCTTCTGAGGTGGGTAAAATGAGGACCCAAATTGTTGGGGGCAATATGCTGACTCTGTAAACCACGTAGAGAGGGCTGTAAAGCACTATAAAGCGTATATAAGTCTAAGTGCTGTTGCTATATTCACTCCCATTTATTGAAATTATGTTTCCACATGTCCTGATGTCAATTAAAATTGCTCAAAGACCGTAGACTTGCAATTCTTAAGGATCCTTATCCCACGTGACTTTTTATAGAAATCTCATAAAAATGGGAAGTTGGCATGCTGCAGGACAAAATTCTACTCTCAGCATTTTTATTTTCAGAATGCATCTGGACTTCTAACATGCCAGTAAGAAAAAGGAAAACAAAAAAAAATAACAGATGATCAAAGCACTTGCTCTGCTTTGAAGTGTGTCCATTTGTGGAGTTGAACAATAAAAGGTAACAGGAAGATAGGTGGCAGATAACATTTCATTTAAGCAGTGCTTTTTAGCTACATATAACCATATTACATGTAGTGCTTGACTTACAACCGTTTATTTCAAGGGTCTTCTTTGGCAAGTTTAAGATTTGTGGCCTTCAACTCCTAGAATTCCTGAGCTAACATGACTGGAGGTAGGATTCTGGAAGTTGAAGTCCACAAGTCTTAAAACTATTAAATTCGAAGACCCCTGGTTTATTTAGTGACTGCCTGAACCTACAATGGCACTGAAAAATATACTTATGACCATTTTTCACACTTACGATTGTTGTAGCATTCCTGTGGTCGAATGATCAAAATTTGGGCACTTGTCAATTGGCTCATATTTATGATGGCCGCAGGGTCCTGGGGTCATGTGATTCCCCTTTTGCAACTTTGAGCCCAAAATGTAAGTTGCTAAGTGAGAAATTTGTTAAAAGTTGAGTTCTGCCCCACTTTACAACTTTTCCTTGTTCTTTTTTACAACTTCACCTTTGTGAAGTGAATCACTGCAGTTGTTAAATTAGTAACTCAGTTGTTAAGTGAAACAGGCTTCCCCATTGACTTTGCCTGTCAGAAGGTCACAAAAAGTGATTATTTGACTCCGGGACAACAGCAACCATCATAAATGTGAGTGGTCAAGCATCTGAATGCAAACCATGGAGATGCTGCAATGGTCATAAATCTGAAAAATGGTGATAAGTCACTTTTTTTCAGTGATGTTGTAACTCTGAATGGCCACTAAGTGAACTGTTGTAAACCGAGGACTAACTGTACTTGATTATAACTTAGGGATGTTAAACTTGATTTTCCAAGGTAGAGACCTGAAATGTCTGTTCCTTGGAATTATAATTTTAATTGGTGGTTTTAATATTTTTGTATTCTAAGCCACCTAGAATCACGAGATGGGAGGCAAATAAATTTCAAAATATATAAAAAATAAGTAAACATGATAAGCAATGCAGGAAAGTTTGTGCATGTGTGCCTGAAATTATTCATTTTATATTCTAGAGGTTTCAACGTTGTAACTGAATTGGGCATTCATCACAAAGGCATTCAATTATTCAAAAAATAGTAGTAAATGAAATTTAGCCTTACATTCTGCAGATTGAACTGCAGCTGTTGCTTGTATGGTGCAAATTCCTGGGCCAGCTCGTATCCCTCATGATAAAATGTAAATAATCCATGAAGAAATGCCAAAAGCTGGAAAAAAAAAGAGAAAAACAATACAAATGAGAACAAAACAAAATAGAATCAAAATCCAAATGAAGTGTGTGAAATTCATTTTATCCATCGTTGTAATGGAAGAAGCATGAATCAATCTCTGTGAAGAAATTAAGAGGACAAAATATTAAAACAAAACATGGTTTCTTTCTTTGGCTTTTTCAAAGACGAATTGAGACTTTGATGCATCATTCTAAGCACAGTTCGTTAGCCCATCATAGAAGCTGACTACAAGTACAAAGATGCTGTTTGTAGCTGTGCCATGATGGAAATTAGCCCAAGATGCAAATGTTGTCCCTTTTAAAGTCATTGACAGAAATCAGGAGGTAGGGCAGCAGAAGAAAATAGAAAACAAGGCCAAGCTACAAGGCAGGGATGTCCAACCTTGACAACTTTAAGACTTGTGGACTTCAACTCCAAGAATTCCCCAGCTAGTAAGTTGTCAAGATTGGATACCCCAACTACAGGGCAAGGATAGGAATGGAAGACTGACTGGTCTAAGGAATTAGGAGGTAAGCCAGAAAAGAGCATGAAAGGTAACAGGGAAAGAAAAAAGAACAGAAAGAGATCCAAAGGTAAAAGCTGGAGTTGTATCTTATTGAGAATAATTATTGTGATAACAAATTTAATCTGAATATTCACCGTAACTGCAGAGACCATGCAACATTGGCTAATATTTTAGGTCTTCTATTATCAGCAGATACTTCAAAGCAGTGGTGGGATTCATTTATTTTTTTTTACTACTGGTTCTGTGAGTGTGGCTTGGTGGGCGTGGCAGGGGAAAAATACTGGAAATTCTCCAGTCAGAGGTGGTACCTGCCGGTTCTCCGAACTACCCAAAATTTCTGCTACCGGTTCTCCAGAACTTGTCAGAACCTGCTGGATACCACCTCTGCTTCATGGTTTCAAAGTGACAACTTGATAGCTAAAACTAGTACACAGGCTTACACACATGGTGGGAGATAAAGGAACAATTAATTGCATTGTCTCCATTCCAGATTGTAGCAAAAGGATGAGATTCAGGAAGAACATTCAAAGTACAACCAAAGTTAAGTCCATCTTCTAATTAACCAGAGTATCATTTTTTACAGCAGTAAGCAAAACTTTTATTCAGCCTTTTATCAATTTTAGCATTATTAATGCTTTTTAATACTGCTAATTTCAGCATCAAGGTTGAAGATTATTTTTGCAAATGAATGTAAGCTTCCTTCATTTTCCCTAATTTTTCAGTGCAGTATCAAGGTGTAACTTCCACATCAGCAGATTCAGATTATGTATGTTTGTTTTTAAATAATTAATCTTAGACAACTCCTGACACTAGATGGCAGTCATGGCAAATTTATTGCAAACTGCTACATCTCATATAAAGAATTTATTTTCCAGAAATCCCTACTTTAAACACTTTTGTTAATAAGCTAGAAACGTTAAATACTAGAATGTTTTCTCTCTCACTGACCTGATACATGCAGAGTTACTTCTAAATAAAGGGGGGGGGGAGAGTAAATTTAATAAATAAATAAATAAATAAAAGTCTGGTTTAACACTGTGTAAGAAATAGAGCTGTATGAATCACCCAGCAAACTTTGGTGTAAAAAGTCCTGCATGAAGTAATATAAATGGTTCTAAGGTGTCTCCACAGATCTTCCATCAGTTTGAGACTCGGAATTGTGAAGATTTCAGACATGGATCCTGAATCATCTCAGACATTTGTACCTGAATTCATATATCATCTTAAGGTGGGTTGGAAAGTAGGTGAGCAGGCAGAGAAATAATTATTATTGTCACTAGTCAACAGGAAGAGAAATTAAGTTTCCAGCTAGGTCTGATACGGTAGGGGTCGCCAACCAGTGAGCCGGGGACCACTGGTGATCCGTGAGAAAATTTTGGTGGTCCGCAGAGAAATGTCACCCCCAAAGCACCCCCCAAGCAATTAATGTGGAGTGTGAAGGATGTATATTTGTGTTTATATTCATGGTCAGGATGTGCACTGAAGATGGTGTTTGATTTCATTGTACAAGGTGCAATGACAAAAAGGAAACTAACTAATCCAGGCTGCGCAGGAACACAAGGCTGTGCCACCCACATGGCCCGCAGGAACACAAATCTTGCGTCGCTTGCATTGTGAACAACACAAGGTAGTGAGGGGAAGGGGAAAAGGGCAGAGGGAGGGAACTTGCCCCCAAGTGCCCCACGCACCTCGCATGGTCACTTGACTGCTTCTTTCTGCTTTTTTCTTCTTCTGCTTTTGGCTGCACGCAAGGAAAGCAGCAAAAGTCTTTCTTTCTCTCCCCCAAACTCCACCAGAAATGAGTCTTTCGGACCCTGCAAGGCATCCTGTTCCTAGAATCTGCCCCAACGGGACAAGTCTCACAAAGACTCATTTCTGGCAGAGTTTGGGGGAGAGAAAGAAAGACTTCTGCTGCTTTCCTTGTATGAAGTCAAGTCTCTCTCTCTCTCCCCCACCCCCCCAAGAACGGAGCTGGAGACAGTATCCTGCAATCCCAAATAAAGAATGATCCTGTAGGAAAACAGGGTGGGAAATTTTCTTGCAGACTTTTTCGGGGATTTTCCCAGGGTCTCTGGTCTGCGAGATTTAAAATTTTGAGTTTGGTGGTCCCTGAGGTCCAAAAGGTTGGCGACTCCTGCTATACAGTGTCCTTTGGTGATGGAATATTGTTTGAATTCTCAGAAGAGAGGGTGCATTCCAAAGAAGCAAAAGTTAGCACAGTTTAGAGAATGAGACTTGAGACAGCTCCTCCCCACTGGTTTTCAGAATGTATGTTTTATGGTGCAAGGAACTGCTTTAGTTTGGCAAGACTTCTGCCTATAGGCGAGGAACAATAAAGAAAAACCGGTTAGAAGAGTCTCAATCTTTCTTGCTTTTTTGGAAGCCTGATACTCTTTAGATGAAGAGTTTATCTGTATCTTGAGTAATAGGTACAAGGTTGAACAATCTCCCTACTGTGGCAGCAAGGCATTTTTCATTACATTACTGCCAACAACATATGTCTTCAGGATCCAACATTTTTGAGAGTGTGATGCAAACTCCAACCCTTTCATGCATCAATACAAAACTGCTATCTATCATCTTCTCCTTCTTTGCCACTTTCCAGAACTGGTTTCTTTTTTTGTAACCTGGTTTCTTTCTCTTCCTTCCTTCCTTCGGAAATAAATGCAAAAATTGTGGGAAAAAAGCAGGAGTGGGCTTCAGCTGGTTTGTGCCAGTTCGGTTGAACCAGATGTTAATTTTACATCTGGTTCAGCAAACCAGTAGTTCCAATGACTGGCTGACCCTGCCCATCCCTGCCCTTCCCCTCCCAGGAGTCCCCACGTGGCCCAATTTGGATCGCAGGAAAGCTCAGGGAGGGCAAAAAATGGGCCTCCCAGTGCCTCTGGAAGGCTGGAAACAGGCCTATTTCCAGACTCCAGAGAGCCTCCGGAGCCCAGGGAGGGCAAAATGGACCTGTTTTTGCTCCCAGGGCGGTGCAGGAGGCAGACTAGGCCACACCCACCATGGCCACACCCACCCAGCAACCGGGCAGAGAACCGGTTGTTAAATTATTTGAAGCCCACCCCTGGGAGAAAGACCAAGCAAGAAAGCAAGCAAAAGGGCATGAAATCAAGTACAATTAGGATAAAGAAGACAAGGCATCCAGGGAAAGTCTTTCTCTGCCCCACTTTAAAAATGCAACTAGAAGATAACATTTCTGGATGGGTGGGTGAGCCTAAGGAACATCTCCAGGATGATCATTCGAATTACAAAAAAAGGCAAAGTCCTCTTCTCCACTTGTGCCACCTGCTTCTTGGAAGGTAATTTTGCTTGTTCAAGAGTTACCCTGCAGTCAAGATAATTTAATAAGCATCTAAAATATGACTGGAAGAAGGATTTAATTGTTTTTAATCTGATCTCAGTAATTAAAATATAACTTTCAACCAGCAGGATTTTAATCACACCATTCAGATCTTAACACTGAATAACGGTAAGTTTACAAGCTTCTCCTTTTTCCTTCCAGACCTATGAAGAAATCAAAAACCTCTTTTTTCCCCTTATTTTTGACTCAACAGTGACTAATATAAATTTCCAGTTCACATGCAATATGTATCAACCTAGTTTATTCATTGCAATAACCCATAATTAAGGCAGCCAGGTTTAGAAATAATACTGAAGTTAAATGAAATTAAGAATCAAAATCTTTGGATCTCCTCGAGATATCATGAAAATGGACAAAGGGTGGTAAGTAGCTAGCTAACATTTATTCTAATTTGAATTCAGCCACTAGGTTGGTTATCATGGGATGTATCTGAATGTCAGATAGCAATCTCTTTTGTGGTTTTTATGAATACACAGTAGCCAGGTTAAATGAGTGAATCTATTTGTTGTATTTTGGTGTTTCTTAAGATAGATAATTTTAATTTTCACTTTAATTTATCATAACTACATATCACTGAACTGTCCCTGTTTCTAGATTGCTTAAGTCAAGGGTCTTCAAACTTGGCAAGTTGAAGACTTGTGGACTTCAATTCCCAGAATTCCTGAGATAACATGACTGGAAGAGGAATTCTGGGAGTTGAAGTCCACAAGTCTTAAAGCTGTCAAATTTGAAGATCCCTGGCTTAAGTGAATAAAAGCAATGAAAACAGATTTTAAAAAGCTAAAACAGTTAAGTCAAGTGAAAATCTATGCATTTTAAAACTTCCATAAAATCCACACAGTATGCTACTACTTCCAGTAAAGAAATAAAGTCTTTTAAATTGAATTTATAGATACCAACTTAGTTTTCTTGGCAACAACATAGAAATGGCTTGTTATTTGCCTCTTCTGGAATATTTTTTCAAATTCCCAGATTATTTACAACCTATGTATTTTTTGAAGATCTCCCATCCAACCGTATCTTAGATTTCAAGTTTAAACAAGATCAACTCGATAGTGTCACCTCAGAGATATTATAGGGTTGTGATGGTGAACCTATGGCACATATGCTTGAAGTGGCATGCAGAACCATCTTTCTGGGCATGTGAGCTGTCGCCTGTTGCTCTTCTGAGTTCTGGCATGTGCATGCGCACCAGCCAGCTGGTTTTTGCAAATGTGGGAGCACTGGAAACTGGAAGCAACCGGAAGAGCAGCTCTCAAGTGCATGGTTGTATGAACCTTGCTACAGATGTGAACCAATCAGTTTTGATTTTTTCAAGTAGTCTCCACCAATATCCTCCGCATAACTGAATCCTCCCAGTTAGATTCAATGCTCCTTTGGGCTAAACTCAAGGAAAACCTCTATGGAGATTCTCAGGTCATGGTTGTCCCAAAAGTGCTTTTTTCAAGAGGCAACTGGACTTTCTGGTTTTTCTTAGAAGATGTTTCACTTCTCATCCAAGAAGCTTTAGCTTCAAAAAAAAAAAAAACCAACAACCCAGAAAGTCCAGTTGGCTCTTGAAAAAAGCATCTTTGGATCAAGGAACCAAGGAACTCAGTTTTTCTCCCTTAAAATCTAGTCTCATATCTTGATGTGGAGAACTGGACATTTCCATGTCTGGAAATTTCTATCTATCCATCCTAGAGATGTTAGTCTTCAAGATGTTAATCTTGAAGGCAGCAATGGTCTTCAGAATAGACAAATTTGGCACAGGTCAGAGACAATCTCTACATAAATAATTTTTTAGAACTTGCAATTCTAAAAAAATTCACAAATTCTAGTATTGTTCTGACCAAGGCTTTCTGAGACTGCAATTAAGCACACACTTAATCCAAACAACTCTTGTTTTATTTCAATGCTGGAAATTATGTTCATTCCCAGCTCATAATGAGTCCCAAACAGTCTCTTAAAAGAAGATATAACACTTTTATCTCCTTTGAATTGCTGCCAACTAAAATGCCAAATTAACTGTAAAAAGCAAAATGAAATACAATGTCCACACAGAGCTTTAAGGTTTAATCTGAACAGAGCAAACAACTTTGCTTTCTGCAAAGGTTTCTCCACCTTTGCACTTCCTTTATACTTTATGGAAGGAGCAATCACCTCCAAGCCTTACTTCCGAGTCGTCCCTTTTGTCTTAGCTGCTCTTGCCTCTGGCAGCTCGGCGCACAGGGAACAGGCTCCCCTTGTTCCACTGCTGCCAGATTCTGGAGGCTCCGGAGTCAGCACATAATTCCCAGATGGTACTGGCCCATCTCCGTATCGGATACAGGACCCTCGTCTGAGTCCTCCCCAGACTCCCAAATTGGTTGCTGTTCTTCCCACTGTCCTATTCTGCTGCCGTCTGCACAGGCTGCCAGCTAACCACAACAAGTACACTTAGTGCTTGATATCCAGGACTGGAGCATTCACAGATTTATCTTATGACTCATCTTGTGGGCTATTCATCTATGAAGGATTTTCATGGCTAGTTGTTACAGAGTGAAGCTCCTGCAGTACAGCAGGATGATGTTGGAACTAAGGGTGAACAGGTCCTTTCCCCCCCCCTTATTCCTGCTCCTGAAGAAGGCAACAGGAAAAGATGTCAGAGAGGGAGTGATGATCACATTAATTATTTCTTAGTAGCCCTAGTAATTTTCTTTCATCTGTTGCAGAGCTAATTACAAAATTCCTCAGAATCTGACCTTCTTCGGAATTAATCTTGTGGTAAATCACTTAGGTATCTAGGACAACTGCCTCAGAGTGTGGAGGGTCTCTTCATCTTCAGCATAACACCAGATGTTCAACTGTACTGATGATGGTCAGGAAGCCACCCACATGGTGATGATCTACAGTATATCCAAGTAAAAATGTTTTCCTTGTTTATCCTACCAACATTTGCTGGATCGACATGCATCTGGTTCCTGCTGTCTCTCTATCCTAAGGAACTGACTTCATCTTTTTCAAAAATTTCTCGCTATCATTTTCCATGAACAGGTAGTTAATTTTTGTAATGTCTCTGAACCAGAAACGTTTGCTGCCTTTGTTGACTGTGATTTCAGTTATTTTTTTTTCCTCTAAGAAGCTGATAGTCATGTCTGCTTGCAGAGTTAGCAAGCTGGCTGCCCTCAAGGTGAACCAGCCAGACCTTATTTTTCACAAGGATAAAGCTGCTTTTTATATTATTTCTCACAAAGGTAGTAACTGTAAACTATTGTAGCCAGGAATTCATTCTAACTCTTTTTTCCCCATATCCATTGACTGCTTCAAATTTCAGGCATACGTCATTCTATAGAACATAGAATAACATAAAGGGTTGGGAGGGACCTTGGAAGTCTTCCAGTCAACTCCCTTCTTGAGCAGGAAACCCTGATATCAGGGGTCTTCAAATTTGACAGCTTTAAGACTTGTGGACCTCAACTCCCAGAATTCTTCCTCAGGAATGTTAGCTCAGGAATTCTGGGAGTTGAAGTCCACAAGTCTTAAACTTGCCAAGTTTGAAGACCCTTGACTTATACTATTCCAGACAAATGGCTGTCCAATCTCTTCTTGAAAAACCTCCAGTGATAATCTGTTATTCTCCATCAAATGTAGAATACCTCTGTATTAGGTCAACATAGTTTAACTGTCACCCTACAATTGACTTATGACATTTTATGGCTTCCATAACCTAAAAGGATCTCCATTCACTTCACCTGCATTGTTAGAACAGCTGTCATTTCATCAAAGAGATGCTCCTGCTAGTTATCTGAAGATCAGCTCTATGAGCTCCAACCTTCAGCTTTCACAAAGCACTATAAGTTGGTATTTAGGCCAGAGTAGAAAACTGATTTCCACAGTTCATTCTTCACTTATTCTGATACTATCTGTCTTTGCATTTGGAAATAACTCACCCATTTATGATGTGCACAGAGATCAGCAATGAAAAAGAACATATTATCTACCTGTAATCATGTTTCTTCAAAGACACATTATGCTATATCCTACCTTCTATTCCAACGCAGAGAATCAAAAATTGGCATTTTGTAACCTGTCTTATTGCTAGCTGTTATTAGTTCAAAAAACTCTGGAAAAAGTGCCTATGTTTAGTGAAAAAAATGTTTGAACACTTTTTTTATGGCAACATCAACTCAAAAACACGGTTTCAGGTCAGCATCCTATTCCTTACATGGTTTGAAGTCTTCTTGGTGGCATTCTTGGACAGATGACCCTAGTTGCTATATAGTAGCATTCTTGGACAGATGATCCCAGTTGCTATATAGGCCAGGGTGGCTCCCACATCTACAAAAAACTTGTAGAGCATTTAAACAACTGCCAACTTCATATTTTAAAAGCATAAGTTTAGGTCCTAGGATAGTAGGAATTGTTCCTTGAGATCTATGAACAGAGCAGGGCAGCTTTCCGGGGGAAAAAAGATATCAGCTTCCCATACCAGAACACCTATTATAGGAGTGGGCAACTATGATTCCTTATAGTCTGTAGTCTTCAACTCCCAGAATTCCTGAACCAGCTGTGGAATTCTGGGAGTTGAAGTCCATAACTCATAAAGTAGCAATCGCTGCTTGTTTCTGACCTATTACATACCAGTAGTTCTGTTCCCTTTTTTAGCTTTCAAATTTATGGACTTTTAACTCCTCAAATGCTTCAATTCCACAATAATAGCCATGCTGGCTAAGGAACTGAGAGTTAAAGTCCAAACATCTGGAGAATGTCCAGACTGAAAAAAGCTGCTGGAGAAAACAACCACCCTTTAAGAGCCACCCAAGCTTCAGCAAAACCATCTTAAATAAATTTCTTCTTGGCAGACAAAGTGAATTGTTAAGACTACCCTTTCTAAAAATATATATGCATGGACCAATACCAAGGAACTCTTGATAACTGTTCCACTTTTTATTGAGAGAGTGGTGGTTATCTGAAGTCACTTCACTCTCCTTTCTTACCAGATTACTAACCACATTGGTTTAAAACTTGATTGTTCAAATATATTTTGTGGTAGCTGTTACTTTTTCTTTCTGTCTCTTCCCTGTTTTTTTTTAAAGGAACTAGAAAGATAATAACTGCTTGGCTGATGAACTGAGGGGTAGAGGTCAAATTCCTACCAAAATCATCTTCCTGTGAGAATGAGATGACCAAACAATCTCAGGGTCAACAACACTACATAAAAATAAATACAAGACTATTTGAGGTTTTCAGATACTATGTTTTGTTGGCTGGAGCCTTAAAGCTGCAAGCGTAATCATGGCTCGAGCTATGTTAAACTTTGATTTATTGAATGGGTTAATTTAGGGATTCAGAGAAAGGTTAATGTTTGTGGATCTATATACAATTATGTCCAACAAAACATTAAGCATGTTCATCACTGCACAGTTGCAGTACCAAGTTCTAAATGAGCCACTATAGATTAATTACCACATGAATTACTTATTAGCTCAAATCCAAGGTTTTTCAAAAGTGTAATTTTATAGGACTGCAACAATCAGGGGATGCATAGTTATAGGCGAGATGGCTCGTAATCTTTTGTGGCTCTACTTAATAAAACAACTGTTTATAAAGAGACTTATCGTCAGACATCAGCTAAAGTGGTTAAGTACACATCCTCATCTACAGTTAGAGATCTCTTGATATCTCAATATTGGTTATAGGGCGAAATTGTGTCCCTACTGTTGTGCAATTAATGTTTGCAGATAGTTTCTTGTGTTTGTTTCTTGTAAGGATGACTGCTGTTATTATTACACTCATCAAATTCATATCCTCTGAGGCAGGGCCATCAATGCAGCCATTGAAGCCATGAATTTTATGGTTTCAGTCTATGTATTTTGTTACATCAGGAGCGTCAAACTCAAGACTGGTGTCATAGGCCACATCCAGCCCGCAGGATGCTTAGATCTGGCCCACAGGGCCACCCTGGAAACAGCAAAGGACCAGTGCCTCTACCAATGAAAATGGAGCTCAGGTGTGTGCATGTGCGGCCTTCACAAGCTCCATTTTTGCTGCCAGAGGGTTGCAGGCTGTCACAGCTGGAAATGGAGCTCGGGATGTCCTATTTTACAACCTTTCTTGTCACAGTTGTTAAGTTAGTAACACGGCTGCCCCATTGACTTTGCTTGTTGGAAGGTTGCAAAAGGTGTTCACATGACCCTGGGACACTGCGACCATCATAAATATGAGTCAGTTGCCAAGAATCTGAATTTTGATCACATAACTATAGGAATGCTATAATGGTTGTAAGTGTGAAAAACAGTCATAAGTCACTTTTTTCAATGCTGTTGTAACTTCATCACAAAACGAACTGTTGGTAAGTTGAGGACTACCTGTATTCACTAGCACTGATTATGTTACCTAGATGGGTAATGAAACATCAACTAGCAAACAACCAAGCTCGAAAACTACCAAGGACTTCACAGTTCATCCCTGAGAGACATATATTCTCTTCTTTCAGAGTTCAATTTTTATCTACATTATGCATCCCACAATCTGACTTTGGTCAAATCTATTTAGAAATTATTTGACTGTGCTAAAAGAACAGGGTTGGCGCATAATAGCTCCATTTTTATAAACATTTTCTGTACTCTTTTTTATTATTCTTAAATAAAAGGTCAAATATATCTATTTAAACCTGAAGAATAGTGTCTCTGGCAAGCATTTCAGCCAGTTTTTACGTCATGAAATTCCAGTTGCACATACAGCACTGCCATGAAAATGTCACACAGATAGATGGCAAGCCATCTGCAATTTTATTCCACAGTGGATGAGAAAACTTTTCTGTGAACATTTAAAACATGACTTAGTTTAAACTTTCAGTTGTTTACAGGAAAAAAATCACTTCTTTAATTGACTAATATATTTTACTTGATTTGCATTCCTTGCGTGGGTACAATTCTGATGATTAAGAACTGCATCTACTAGGAATCATAACACTCTTTAGAATTTTACAAGGAGGTCCTTATTAAGGTAATCAGTACTGCTAGTCAGCTTTGGCTCAATGAAAATGTTACAGTCCACATTTAGGAATATTTGAATAACAGTTGGAAGTTGAATATTATGGAAAAGGAGCATAGTCAATCAATCCTATGAATTATTTCTATTTTGGTCTGTATGTAGAAGTATATTGGTTGTAGCAAATAGCATTATTAAAACTTACAGACTCAACAAATTCAAATATTGGAGGTCTTCTAATCCAACTAGAGGAGACCCTATACCAGGGGCCTTCAAACTTAACAGCTTTAAGACTTGTGGACTTCAACTCCCAGAATTCCTCTTCCAGTCATGTTAGCTCAGGAATTCTGGGAGTTGAGGTCCACAAGTCTTAAACTTGTCAAGTTTGAAGACCCTTGCCCTATACTATTCTGGTTCAAGAGAAGACACCGTATCATTCTGAACAAGTGGCTGTCCAACTTTTCATAAAATTCTCCAATGATGAAGCACCCAAAACTTCTGGAGGCAAGCCATCCCACTGACTTATTATTCCCACTGATGAGAATATCTCCTTAGTTCTAGGTTGGAGCTCTCTTGATAAGCTTCCACCTGTAACTTCCTGTCCTGCCCTCAGATGCTTTGGAGAACAGGTTGACCTCTCTTCTCCATGACATCTCTTCAAATATTGGAAGACACAGCAGGGGTGTCAAACTCAATTTCATTGATGGCCACACTGGGGTTGTGTTTTGCTTCGGGGGGGGGGGGCATGGCCAGAGTTGGTGNGGGGGGGGGGGGTCATGGCCAGAGTTGGTGTAGTAAGTTTGACATCACTCATGTCAGGAAGCACCTGTGGTGGTCCAAGTGCTCTGCCACTGAAAATGGAGCTTGGAAGGGCCGTGTGCATGTCTGATGGAGGGAAATCACTCCTCTTCCTTTTTTAAAATTATTTTTTACTTTATAATTTTATTAAATTATAAAATAAAATACGAAAATACAAATACAGTGGGAAGGAAAAGGGGAAAGAAAAGTGAGAAAGGGAGGAAGAAAAGAAAAGCATTCACTTCTGACTTTCTCGGTTGCAATAGAATAAAGCATTAACATAGAACCTCAACTTTTTACCTTTCCATAATAATATAAACTAGCCATTTCTATAACAAATCAATCAAATCAGTAAAACCCAAAATCAAAGTTTCATTTTTCCCACCTCAAGGACAAAGTCCAGAAGCAGTTTCCATGTAGGAAGTGGCATGATTTTCTACATGGAGACCACCACTTCTTTGAAGAAAATCATTCCCCTTCCTATGAAAGCCAATCTGCTGGCAGGAGGGATCAATCAAATATCATCTGTACTATTCACAGAGATCCCAGAATTAATAAACAGAGCTTTACTGGGAGATAAATAAATATGAATATATTTTGAAGTTGGGATGTTTGAATGGATGTTATGGAAAAGTAGCATTAAATATTTCAATTTTGGTCTCTGTTTTATGTTGGTTATAGTAAATAGCATTATTAAAACTTACAGGCTCAACAAATTCAAACTTCTTTCTCTCTTGCACTTCTTGGATTTTGAAGACATATTCTAATGATGCTTCATAAAAATTTTGATGTTCTCTGTCAATCTGGGTATCTGCCTAAAATTGAAACAAAGAATGACTGTAAAATATACAATTCAGATTATTAGCATTGTTATAATTACACCAGGGAAGTCTTCTGTAACAGAAACTCCATATTAACTCAATATATCCTATAAAAAGTAAACACACGATAAATTCTCATGGTTAGGCATTCTACTGGATTAAAAGCAAATTATTTCTTGCTCAAATAAAAAAAATCTACCAGAATAGATAGATCAGAATGAAAGTATACAAAAGTATACAATCATCTGAGATTCATATTTCCATGGAAGAAAGTTCAATGACCCAGTCACAAAGATGGTACAGAAAACTCACTCTTGGTTTCAGACATGATGAATTATTTGATCTGAGAACTATTCTTTAAAAAAATGAGAGCAATAAATAGTTCTTAGTTTTGGGACGGTAAGGGTTGTTTCTGATGTTTTATTTAGCATTTTCTCCAATCCAGAACATAAATTATGTTAAGAGAGTAGAGTCAGTTAGCTCAAATTCAAATTAATTCAAATTAATTGTTTAACAAAATATATTCCTCTTATGAAAAGGAACAAGTATTATAGAAATCTAAATTGAGTGAAAATTGAGTAGAGGTTCATTTTGTAATCATGTGCTATCTATCTATCTGTATGTCTGTCTGTTTATCTATCTATTTATCTACCTACAGACCCATCTATTAAATGTAATTAATGATTGATTAGTAATCATCAGATTCAGATGTATAATGGAAAGGATTATAAAGAAAGAAATTAAAAAGAAATACACGATCACTCATGAATGCTACAATCCATAACTTAAATTTAGCCAGTGAAATATGGATAATTGATAAAATATGGATGAAACCATTTATTGCACAATCAAGATTATAAAGCAAAGATTTCAAAGAAGTAAGCAATACATAGGGCATTTTTACTGGTCCCAAGCCAAAAAGACAGATACTTCTACAAATCCTATTGGATCAATCACTTTAGTAAGATCATTCAATAGACATCCAGAGGACTTATAAGCAATTAACTTCCTTTGACTCTGGGTAACTGCCTATTGAGATAAAGTTCCTTTAATCACAAAAAAAAAAAAAAACTTTAGCAACCATAGAGAACTTCTGGGAAATAAAGAAGACAATTTTGGGGTTTGATGCACCAAAAAGCATGGTATAAACCAGACTTTTCTATTATGACATTTACTAGGTAGAGGTAGTCCTTGACTTATGACCACAATTGAGCCCAAAATTTCTGTTGTTAAGCAAGATGAGTATTTCCTAATGTAATACTCAGTAACTGAGTATTTTCTCATTTTTATGATCTTTTTTGACACATTTGTTAAGTGAATCACTGCAGGTGTTCACTTAGTTATACGTAGTTATTAAGTGAATCTGACTTCCCCATTGCTTTTGCTTGTCAAAAAGTCACAAAAGGTGATCACATGATCCCGGGACACTGCAACCATCATAAATATGAGTCAGTTGCCAAGTGTCTGAATTTTGACCACCTGTCCATTGGGGATGCTGCAATGGTTGTAAGTGTGAAAAATGGTCGTAAGTCACTTTTTTCAGTGCCTTTGTAACCTTGAACAGTCACTAAACGAACTGTTGTAAGTCAAGGACTACCTTTATATTGGATTTCCTGTATCAGAATTGCCAGCACAGCCAGTGATCAGGGAGGGTAAAGCATATTTGCAAAACAACTGGATGACATCATGCTAGAATAGATCATACCAGAATACATGTTGGGCTTCACCCTATGGATGATGGAAATGTATTCCCGATGAACCAGACTAAAGGGTGTTTATAGGGAGTGGAGGATGATAATGTTTTTGAGGAATAAATCCTTAAAAACTTGCAAAGCCCAACAAAAATAATAAAGAAGTTAAAGACTTCTGACGGTCATACCCTGCCCAACACTTTCCCCCCCTTTTCTTGGAATGAGTGGGTGCGTCTGTGGGCAACATTTTAGAATCCTCAGTGGGCTATGAAATGTTTAGCTTGAGAGTCTGACAGTGAATAACAGGAAATAGGAGTAATCTGGTGATTTTTTAACTTGCTGTTCTACTCTCCTGTTGTAACAGCTGGAAAAAAAATGAGACAGATACCAGACCAAGCACCACTACTAATCTAAATAATTACTAAAATGACATTAATATTCCACAATGAACCACTAGTAGTTTTGTTTCAAATAATTGAACAATAAAACTGATGTTTTCACTGAAACAAAAATTGTTTGAGAAGGGGGTCCTGTTCTGTTATGTTTCAAAATATTGACAAATCTAAACATGGCTTGGTGCATCCCTATCTTTCAACCCTAAATTAAGCGACATGAGATGGCCTAACTTTCATCTGACAAATAATCATTGTATATTACTTCTTTTAAATTCATTAATCTTTCTTCAATAGCTTCCTGTCAAAGACAACATGAAGAAAAAACATATTAAATCCAGAGTTTAAATATCTCGGTCATAAAAGAAACACAGCTAGGTTGATATTTAAATTATTAAAACAGACAAACACTCCTTTGAATACAACATCACTTTGACCTCACGTACTTATTTACATAATAAAATACTTTCATTTCTGCCCTGCATAAAACAAATATGCTTTATGTCTTTTGCTTTCCTCCTTTTAAATTTGAAAATACAAAATCGCAGTTGTAAAAACTTACATCTTGCAGGTGTGACTCCTTTTTCTTAGCTGATAAATTTAAGTGCTTCTCCAGGGTGGAATAATACTTTTCACTTTCTTTGTCAAACTTCTTCTTTCCTTCCTGGAAAATAAAGACACTTATAAAAATTGGAAAGTCAAAGAAATGCTTATGATATAGTTTTTAAAAAGTCATTTCCCCCCTCAGAACTTCAAAATGGTGGCTTAAATATGAGAGATCAAAACTGATCTCTCAATTGCTGTGAAGACTCAGAGTTTGAATGTAAAATGGGTCCTTCACACCACTTCAATCATTGTTTCTATAATGAAAAGACTTTGGATTCAAAGACAAAAGATTACATCAGAACATATAATTGCTGATAAGTTTGTAACTCCTTAAACCAGGGGTGCCAATTTCAATTTCATTGAGGCCACATCAGGGTTGTGTTTGACCTCCGGGGGCCGGAGTGGGCATGCCCAGCTCAACGTCACTCATGTTGGGGATGCTTGTGATGGCCCAAGTGCTCTGACAGCAAAAATGGGCTCTCGAGCTCTGTTTTTGGCTGCAATGGCCTCCTGTAACCCTCTGCCAGTGAAAACAGAACTCGGGAGAGCCGCGTGTGGCCCTCCTGAGCTCCATTTTTGCTGGCAGAAGCATTGTGGGCTGGTCCTTTGCTCCTTCCAGAGCAGCCCCGCAAGCCAGATCTAAGTACCCTGTGGGTCAGATCTGGACTCCGGCCTTTGAGTTTGACACCCCTGCCAAATGTGAACCAAATGTGCTTTTTCCCCAGGACTGCACTTTAGTTGTGCATGACAGTTACATGATATTGAGAAAGGATGCAGCTGCTTTAAAGAGTTGCCACTAGGTGCCACTTGTGATCCCTGGCATGCTCTGAAATATCTTCTTCTCCTTCATAGCTGAAGTCCTCCACAGCCAATCATATGATGAGGTTGTTACAGGACTTTCATAATTGGTTTCCCCCTTATGTCAGCAGAGAATAGTAGCCCTCTTTGGATGTGGTGGATCCAAAGGTCCAATAGTCCCAAATTAGGAGCATTTACATGCATGCTGGTTAAATTAAAACTGCATGGAATGATGGCAATGAATGCTAAGCCAATCTGAATATCTGCACAATCTGTAATTATCAGCAGCAAAAAAGGGCAAGACATTATTCTGAATACCTCTCCTAGCCTGAAATTATTCAAAGTGGCATACTAGGTGTTCTGACCCAGGCTTCGTCAAATGTACTGAAACACAAGCTTGTTTGAAAAGCAAAAACCTATTTTAATGCAATGCTGGGAATTACTTTCATTTCCAGCCAGACTAATTATACACAGTTCCCCAAGATAAGCCCATGCCTGTCAGTGCTGGGGAATGCTGCCAAAAACAGAAGTCTCCAAAGTAATTATATCAAAAACCACCCGAAGTATCAGAAAAAAATGACCAGAGTACAGAGCTTCCAGAAGGACTCGGAATCTAATTGAACTACTTTGCTTCCTGCAAATCATTTGTCATTGAAGTCTGACTTTTATCCCTTATGGGGGGGGGGGGCAATCACCTCCCAGCCTTACTCCTGAGTTGCCCCTTCTGCTTCAGCTGCTCTCGCCTTCTCGCAACTCTGTACACACGCGCACTGGGAACAGGCTCCCCTGGATCCTCTGCCTCACTGCCTGCCAGACTCCAGAGGCTCCAGAGGCAGCACCCTACTCCCAGATGGTCCTGGCCCCATCCCTGCATTGGATGCAGGGCCCTCGTCCAAGTCCTCTCCAGACTCCCTGACTGGTTCCCTTTCGTCCTCACTGTCCAATACTTCTCTGCACTGGCTGCTGGCAAACCACAACAGTAGGTATGTGAGAATGCATAATGATAAAACACCTCTTTCCATGTCCAAGTCTTTATGTTTGGATATATTAGGCCCATGGAATAATAGTAAATGTGCCTTATAAAGACCATATC
The DNA here is from genome assembly GCA_004320025.1 of Laticauda laticaudata. Taxonomy (NCBI): domain Eukaryota; kingdom Metazoa; phylum Chordata; class Lepidosauria; order Squamata; family Elapidae; genus Laticauda; species Laticauda laticaudata. The sequence continues at coordinate 43,676 of BHFT01022341.1, forward strand.
TAACATTGTAACTGCCTATGAGTTCTAAACCAGGGGTGTCAAAATTCTCACCCTCAGGTTGTTGTCATGTGACCTATCGTGACTTTTCCCCCTTCACTAAAGCGGGGTGGGTGTGACCAGCACGTGATGCATCCAGTCCAAGGGCCGCAAGTTTAACAACCCTGTTCTAAACAACCTGATTTTCCTCATCCAGCTGAAGCAACCATACAAATGACCAGTAGTGTGGACCTAGCCTTCATGCATAGCTGTGTTCATGCACTGGAATGAAGGGCCATGTGATTTATTTGATTCTGGTTTGTAAACCATGATTTCTGGTTCAATGCCAGGTTCCCAATTGGTGGTCTGAAGATCAATGATGTGGTTAAGGAGATCATGGGCTACAGTCTCCAGCGTACCCTCTATGGTTTGATGATTTGGGGAAATGATCAGATCACAGAAGATGCTTTGATCCCACATGCAACATCTTATGTCAATTTCAAATCATTTTTTTTTGACATTTGCATTAAAAAAAGAATAACTGAAATTCTGAGATGCCACGAATGCCTTTTGTAACATAATGCCTACAGGCATCATATTTGATCTGTGACCTTTCTGGTGGTCTTCACAATCAGCAAAAACACCCAGAAGTTCTGAAAGTATTTAAGAAAAGAAAAACACTGCAATTTTAAGTTTGTTTTTTAAAGATAGGAACAGTCATTTTTTTAATTAAATGTATTACTTGTCACCTGCATATATTTCTCCTTTATACCACCCATGCCAAATTATCATTTGGCATTATTTTAAATGGGTAATTAGATAAACAGAGTTTAAATTTTAAAAAAGTTACAGCAGTTAAGCAGGTTAGTTTTACAAACAGGGGAAAAAAAACCCATTAGGTCAGATTTGGAAAACTTTGATGACTCAGTTGGCACCACATCTGACATCCAGAAAGACAGGTCTGGCTCAGAGCAATGTTGATCATTAAATTGTTCCCGAGAACCCAGAACAACTTTCTGGGGAGAAAGTAGGGACAAACAGCTAGTGAAAAATCCCTACTGTTCCATTTTTAACTGTCTGAGAGTATTCTTTGACAGAAATATCCAGGGACAACTGGAAATAAATTCCAGTATGAGGAGGCAGGAAGAATAAGATGAGCACTTTTAGGCTTCCACATGTTAGTCACACACTCTGCAAGATAAAACAAGTTGGTTCAAGAGCTGATAGTTCACGTTGTTAATGTTTATCTCTTTCAGGAAGTTTTTTTTTTTTCATTTTACCTCCCAGTTGTTTTCAGGTGGAGTCAACAATTTCATATGTATTCCAGCTGTATGATAAACTATATAGAAGCCAAGCAACATACACAGCTGCTGATGTTTAAACTAAGTTTACAAACATAACTTTGGAAGAGGGGAATTAAGGCAAAGGAGACCGCAATACCACAGCACATCTGCATAAATACATAATGCACAATTGTTGATACTGTTATCAAAATTTTGGAAATTTCAGTTTAATGTAAGAAATCTAGAGGAACAATTGAACCTTTGTTTGCAAACAATTCCACATGTTTATTACATAATCAGCGCTGTGGAGAATTTAACAGAAGTTTTACTTGGAAAGTTGGGGAGTACTGACTCTGATTATATTAATTGGAAGGATTCTTGATAAGTACTCTCACTGAATTGCTCAAATCACATCACTCCCTTACAGACCTCTCCATGTGTTCACTCTCTCCTACTTTACTAAGAGCTGCTGTTATGGGATCTCAACCTGGGTTCAGTAAAGTAAGGTTATTTTTTTCCATAGATAACTGTGATTACCTGGCTACCTGCAGGAATTTGATGCCATCTTTGCTATCATTGCTGTGGGTCAAGATCAGGGGTGCTCCAGGGTTTACTGCCAAATCTATAAATCTGAAATAGCACTTATATGATCTGAGCATCTTTTGCCCAAATTTTTTGTAGGCCATTCAAAGATCAGTGCAAAGAAAGATAAGTTTGTGTAGACATTTTATGTACAGACCAACCCAGGCTGTATGTCTCATAATAGAGGTAGGAAAGATTCATGTTTCAAAACCCAAACTATCCCTTCTAATCAGTCAATAGTGTAGACAACTTAGATAGACTGTTAATATTAGCATTTCAACCAGGAGAAGTTCTTTGACTATTGTGAGAAAAGAACATGTCTGAATTGTTCAACTTGTTAAAATGAATGTTGTCATCTACTAAAAACCAAAATTAACTTATAAGGAAGAAACAGTTACATGGTAAGAGAATATACGTAGGGCAATCTAAGTAGGGGAACAGAAAAAATGGATCTCCCTCTTTAATTGTCCAATTTGCCAACATATTTGCAACAAAACCCAAGAAATTGGATCATGTCATAATTAAGTCAGTGCAGTGAAACAGATCATACTATTGTTCAGTGACTGATATGATGCAACCGTTGATACCCTGAACTATGCATGGGGAATTTCCCAGTGAAAGCAGAACTTCAGCAACTAATTCTTTACATTAATCATATTGTTTCACTCAATCAACTGTTTGTAATATAAAATGCTAGCAAGTTGTATAAACTCTGTAGCTCTGTTCATAAATTCGGTGGGGCAAGCCATTTGCTTGCTTGCAAATGCCATGAGTTTCACAATTCTTATTCAAGGCATATCAACAATAACCAACTGGCTGACCACATATGTGCCAACTCTGCAAGTATGAATGAAAATGGTATAGACCAGGGCTGTCAAATTTGCGGTCAACAGGCTGGCCATGCCCACACCCAGATTAGCGAAGGGGAAAAAAGTCATGATACGTCACGGGACACTGCCATGACGATGCAAGTTTGACACCCCTGGTTTAGATGCATTTCTCTGAAATTTAGCAAGAACATTGCATTAACTGAAAGTCACATTTTTGGTGCTTTTGAGTCAATCTTGACTTTTGGCAACCACCTGGACCAATCCCTTTAGTCAACATTTTTGGCAGTGGTTTATCATTGCTTTTTTCTTTCTTGACCTAAGAGATTCACAAGGCAAAGTCAATCAACTGTGTCCCAATTTCTGACCTGTGGCTTTTAACACCTATATCAAACTGGCCCTCAATAAAAAGTTCTATCATTATTATATTATTTAGTGAACCAGTACAAGTTTGGTTCACTGAAGAAAAAGAAAACCAACATTTAGAATACAATATATAGAACATGAGCGTCAAACTCACAGCATCACGTTGCCGTCATGTGATGTATCATGTTTTCCCTTTGCGGAGCTGGGGTGGGTGTGGCCTAACTTAACCATTTGGTACAGGAATATCCGGCCTGCAGGTCAACAGTTTAACACCCCTGATCTAGAAGCACTATTACCATCTTGTAACCTATGAACTCAATGGTTAACATCCATAATGTTCTATATTGAATTATACTGAATTATGATAAGGACATAGTTACATATGCTGTACATAAGTAAATAATAGGTATGTAAAACATCAAACCGGAAAGAAATAATGACAACTTCATCACTAACTTGTTCACATCTCTATGAATTGCTGATTGTTGGGTTTCTTACAAATAAATTATTTGTATTAAGTCCCAAAAGCCTTAGAACTGCAGTCTTGAAAACTCAGTAATGACTTGCATGCAAAAATATACAACCACTAATAAGTTATGAAGTAGAGATGAGCAGATGCTCTCAATGGATCAGCAGAGAAACTGCAAGAAGGAAATTCTTCTTAAACTTTCTTTGCAATTATAAGTTAATAACATATATTTAGCCTGATGAGATTTACCAAGTAACACCCAAAAAGTATTTTCTGGATTTGCTAACTAGTTTTTTGTATTTTGTTCCTGCCAGGATCAGGAGCTTGTGAGGTTTTTTTGGTGATGAGAAACAGATTGGGAACTAATGGCTTTTGTTTTGGAAGCAGAGGGGTCTTTTGTTTCTGAACCTAGGGGAAATCCGACACCAATTATACTTGCTACTAATAAAGGCATTCAGTCTACAAGACTGGTGGGAGATTAAATTATAAAATAAAGATCATGAATGACTTAACCATTTGGTACAGGAATTTATTTTGTAGATTCCACAAAGAGCGAAAGATAATGATGAAAATGATCTATTGGGAAAAAAAAAAAAAACACCACAGTGGAGGTTGAATACTTTGGATCCAACAAACTGCTCCACTCTTTGGAGTTCTCCAGAATGAGGTTCTACAAAGAACAAGAAGTGTTGGGAATGAGCTGCCTCTGCTCTAATTTTTTTTTTGGGGGGGGGGCATTCTATTTTTCCCAGCACCTCTTCTTTGTAGTCTCCCACAGTGGATGAAAAATTCTGGAGAACCCCAAAGAGTGGGACGGTTGTTGGATCCAAAGTATTCAACTTCTACTGTGGGTTTTGATTTTTCCCAATAGATCATTTTCACCATTATCTTTTGCTCTTTGTGGAAACTACAAAATTAATTCCTGTACCAAATGGTTGTCATTAATGTGCTTTGATAAACTGTAAACGTTTTCCAAATCTACCTACACACAGAACCAGCAGTCAATTAAAATTCCACCCTTCCTCCTAGAAGGGGAAACAAAAGATAGTCTGTTACAATAAGGGCAATAGTTCACGTACCTTAAGATTCAATGTTTTGAAACCAGCTATTTTGAGAGGGGGGGGGGGGAANNNNGGGGGGGGGGGGAAACTTAACTATGATTTCCTGTTACCAGATCATCCAGTGACCTATGAGGTTCATTTACTGGAAAGCAAGTAATACAGCTTCTTTAATTGTCTCTATTCTTACCACATGCTGACATTTTTTATTCCAACAGCAGAAGAAAAGCAGTTAGAGGAGCTTTAGTAGATGTCACAACCATTCATCACAAGTTTCAGCTGAATTTATATCTTCATTTTTATTGAGACTATGATCTCGCTGTTGAGAATTTCTCAATAAAAAATTAGCAAGCCAGTCTTTTCAGCTTCAAAAATAAAACTGCCTGACAAATATTCCCAGAACACTTCTAAAACAAAAACACTAACTTTCAAATTTATGGGTCAGCAAGAACAAAATGCCCATCTTTAACTGCCAATAAAAATACATGTTTATTTTTTCATGGAAGCCCCCATTTCAACCTCTTAAGATTCAAAGAAAATCACAATAAAGGTGGGAGAGAGGCAAAAGGCCATATTTTCTAGCAGCAAAGGGATTTCTTTTGTGTGTATTTTCAACTTTGCCAAGAAACCTCTTCTTACTTGCCCCCCCAAAAGCAATTACTTGTAGTTTATGGTCAATAAACTAGTAATATTGGATGTCGCTCTGGAATACCAGCATTCCTTCCATAATCTTTTAAACCATTTTTTTTCCAAAACAGCACAAAAAGAAAAGAAAACTCTACTCCCAATAAAATTGGGAAACAAAAAACAGTGTTCCATTCACCATAAGCATTTGTTCTTAACTGCTAATTCTCTCTCATTTGGGATTCGTTTGTACCTTGGTGTACTGTATCCATTGTTGTGCAATTCCTTCTAGTCTTTTAAAATAATACAAATGTAAACCTATACCAAATTAAGAGAAGCTGCTCCTCTTGTTTGGGTTTCATTTTGGATGAGCATAGATGAGCATTCAGCATAGTTTGTAAATTGGACCCTCTGCCTTGAGATGGGTTTGCTGAGCCACCTGTGTTAGCAGTTTGCAAGAATCAAAACATGGACCTTTCACATAATGGATATTCTCCCATGGAATCAAGCAATACTGTAGCTCAGGAAAAAATGGTTTTCATGAAGTATACAGTACCTGCTTGTATATCTTGAATAACATATGGTGGACATGAATGTTGAGTGTAAGGTAGGGGGAAAAACAGCAGATTCAAATGATTAATCAATGTTCATTAATCTTGTGAAACTCCTATAATCATTTCTTTGGGAATGTTGGACTGTTACAAAATCTGGAAGACTGCACTGGCAAGGGTACAGAGAACTGCTTTTACAAAATTGTATTCAATTACCTAGATGTACATATACACATACACACACACACACACCATTCTTTACATTAAGGGAATAACTTTTCAAATAGCAATAGCACTTATATACTATTTTACAGTCCTTTACAGCCCCTTCTAAGCAGGTCCTCAATTTACCTTCGGAAGAATGGAAAGCTGAGTCAACCTTAAGCCTGGTTGAGATTTGAACTGCCAAACTGCAAGCAGCAATCCATGGAAAAGTAGAAAAAATACCATACATATCTCAAAAATCAGGTTTGTTTTTGGGAAGACTGCCAACTCTTTAATTTTTTCATTGATCGGTGATATTCTTCTCAAAGGAATATGGAAGATAATTGATGCAATATATCTCCTCACTAATGATGAAACAAAAAAGACAGGCATTCCAAAATGGAAATAACTGCATAGGAAGCTTACAAAAATGCAGACTGTTTAGTAATTAGATCTATTTAGCCATCTATTCTGATTAGCAGCAGCCTCCCCCCCTTATCTTCTTGTCAATTGGAGTCATCAGGGATTGAAACAGTGATCTTTATTCTAAACATGTGTTCAACCACTGAGTCATCACACAATAGGAAGTTGTGTGTGTAATACTTGCATTGTTGCTTGCCTGGACAAAAAAGGCCACCAATTGTAAAAAGGTACCATTAATGGGAAACATTTTTTTTTTTTGCTTATAGGGATGTAACTTGCAAAACATGTTACTGATGAAAGATTGCTTGCTTATCTCAGGAGAAGAAGGAAGTATGACAGACTCCCAAGTTCCCATAGTAATCTTAAATAGCAATAGCAGACTTTACAGCCCTCTCTAAGTGATTTACAGAGTCAGCATCTTGCCCCCCAACAATCTAGGTCCTCATTTTACCGACATCGGAAAGATGGAAGGCTGAGTCAACTTTGAGCCGGTGAGAATCGAACAGTTGGCAGCCAGCAGAAGTAGCCTGCAGTATTGCATTCTAACCACTACATCATCACAGCTCTAAATCCAGATCAAATTAAATGGTTGGAGAGTATTGGTAGGAGAAGATGACTTGTTTTGGTTCCCTGGGAATAGCAAAAGAGCTTAATGTTGGAGTAGGGTTAACCAAGGAATCTTGCTTGCTTGCTTATTTATTTATTTGGAAATTTATTGGCCACCCATCTTAACACAGGGTAAGTCTGAGCAGCTCATAATATTAAAAAGATAAAACTGTACAAAACCTAGATGATATAAATAAAATACTACAAAGATCCCAATTACTGAGCCCTAACTAAAAAGATGGGGAGGAAGGGAATAGGATGAGGGGAGATGGGACCTGTTCTTAGTATATCAGCTATCCCTAATGTGGAACTCCTCTATTGGAATTTCAAGCCAAATGGCAGAACCAGGTCTTTAAACTCTTGCTTAGTCTTTCTTTCCCACAGCCCCATGTGATTAGTTCAAAATAACAGAACATGATTTTTTTTAAAAAAGAGAAAAAACACCCACTGTTTACAGTAGCTAGTTTTTTTAAAAAAAAATCAAGCTATAAAAAGGACTGGCAAACGATTTAAAAGCAAAATGTGCATCAAAGCAACTGGGGGTTCTTTAAAGCAACTACAACTTTCCCTTGGATAAGAATTGGTCTCCTTTACAATTCCATCACAATTCCAGACAAAGATACCTTTCATTTAAAGGAATTGTTAACTGGTGTTACTTAAAGCTACATCCCACTGGCCGACGGACGCAAAACGTATGCATAAAGGACACAGCGGACGAGCAAAATTTCGGAGGTGGCTCCATCGTTGTCATCCACTTCAAAAAGTGGTGAAAATTTGCATAAACAGAACGGAAAAGAACAGAAAAGAACGGACATGGGTAGTATGTAGCGGGAATGTTAAACGGATGTTCATAGGAAGCCTAGCGGACAGCGGATGAAGCGGATGCATCATGTACGCCTAAAGGAAAGAAAGGGGATGCATGTGGATGTATATCGGATGCAAACGCATCCTTTCTATTTCCATGCTACTAACGATGCATAGACGTTCACTGTACCTTTTTGTTTCCTCCTCTTTCCATTTTCAGCTGCAGAGGATGTGAGTTGTGAGGATGCCAGAGGATGCAGAGAGGATACAGCGGACGTTTAACTGATGATAAAAGGACATAGAACGTTTGTTGCTCGTATGTCGTGGATTTCCATTGTACATGGCGGAAAGTTCATCCGTTCACAAAGTTTTGTACAGCTCAAAACTTCTTGTGCAGATGAAATCGCAGTGGACGGATCCTCGACGGATAGAGCGTATGAAAACACGGATGCAATGAGTACACAATGGATGCATAGCGTTTTCCAATGGATGGCAAGCTTTTTTTAACGTTTTATATCCTCTTTGCATGGGACAGGGCCTTTAGGAGCCCACATAAGTTCCAAAAGCTTTTTCTGACTCAATGCAGTATAAAGTATTTTATTTTTAAATTTCATTTTATCCAATTTGTATTCTCAACTATCTTGAGAAATTCTGGGATTTATAGTCCTAACACATTTCTGGATTGAAAAAGAGTAATTTAAACTAGATTAGATCCACCAACATTTCCTAAAAAGAGCTAATTTCATCTTAATTATTTACTGTATAAAATACTTATTTTTAAGGCTTATATCTCATTCAAAACAATTTCACAGAATGTCAAACCATCTAGTTATTATAAGAGAAGGAAGTGAATTCTCTATCACTGTTTTACCCATTTCCCCTGCAAACAATTATGTCATCTCCCTTTATATAACCCCCCAAAAGCAAATGTTTAGCTTTTCAAAGTGAAGTATCCCATCCCTTGATCATTTTGTTTGCTTTTTTACATGACCTTAAATTAAAGAGGCTGAAGTCACAAACAGTGGAAAATATTACTCTTCTTATGAAGAGTTTTCAGATTTATACTCCTCTTTGCTAACGTTCTCTGTGATAGAGAGAATCGAAAACCAAAGACATCTGTTTAATGCAGCATCTGCTAAATGTAAATTTTTCCTTGGAGCAATCAAGTAACATCACAGCATAAGTCTCCCTGTAGGTTTTGAGCCAGAACCTTTCTATAGGAAAGCAATATCATGCTCATCATCAAAGATTGTATACAAATGTTTTCCTGTTTGTAGAAATGGGGAAAACAAGGCACACAAATAAATGAATTAATTTGAACATTAATCAAGGCTGCCCAGCCTTAAGTATTCTGAGCAATTACTGTCAGATACTGATATAACATTATTGTTTTATGCTTAGCTACTGCTATTACATCCATATTTGGGACACAACAATAGAAGACCTCACTAGTATAGATGATCAAGATACGGTGGACAATAAAAAAAAACCCCAAGATCAGAATCAAGCAACAAGCAAAAGGCCATTCTTCTCAGATTCTCCAGCGACTGGTATCTGAACTCAAACTGTTTTTTTAGAAGATATGTAAGATGTAGATAAGACATAATATACATCTATCATATATCTGTATACAATCTGTAACTAATGGCTTTATTATTTATTAGATTTATACTAGCTAACACCCAAGAAGATAGGTTCAAGATCCAGATGGATCTTGACAGACTAGAACACTGGGCTGTATCTAACAAAATGAAATTCAATGTAGAGAAAAGTAAAGTCCTACACTTAGGCAAGAAAAAACAAAAGTACACATATAGACTGAGTGAAACCAGGCTCATTAGCAGTAACTGTGAGAGGGATCTTGGAGTCTTAGTGGACAACCAGTTAAATATGAGCCAGCAGTGTACAGCAGCAGCAGCAGCCAAAAAAGCTAATGCAATCCTAAATTGTATTAACAGAGGGATACAATTAAGATCAAGTGATGCACTAATACTATAGTATTAAGCCTTAGTAAGACCACACCTAGAGTACTGCATCCAGTTTTGGTCACCACATTACAAAAAAGATGTTGAGATTCTAGAAAAAGTACAAAGAAGGGGACTGGAGACTAAAACATATGAAGAATGGTTACAGGAACTGGGCTTGGCTAGTCTAGTCTAGTGAAGAGAAGGACCAGGGGAGACATGATAGAAGTGCTCCAATATTTGAGAAGTTGCCACAGAGAGGAGGGAGTCGAGCTATTTTCCAAAGCACCGGAGGCCAGACAAGGAATAATAGACAGAAACTGAACAAGGAGAGATTCAACCTGGAAACATGGAAAAACTTTCTGACAGTGAGAACAATCAACCAATGGAACAGAAGTTGCCCTCGGAAGTTGTGGGAGCCTCATCACTTGAGACCTTCAAGAAGAGACTGGACTGCCATTTGTCAGAAATGGTGAAGGGTCTCCCGATTGGGCGGGCAGTTGGACTAGATGACCTACAAGGTCCCTTCCAACTCTGATTATGTTAATTTATTGCTTTAGTGTGAACCTGCTTGCATTTATTGTTTTAATGCCTACCATTACCACCAGTGGTGGGATTCAAAATTTTTTACTACCAGTTCTGTGGATATGGCTTGGTGGGTGTGGCTTGGTGGGCATGGCAGGGGAAGGATACTGTAAAATCTCCATTCCCACCCCACTCCAGCGAAGGTTACTGCAGAAACCCTATTCCATCCCCATCCAGCTCCATTCTCCTGTTCAGGGCAACAAAAGAAGACCCAGCCGATCAGTTGGGACTTGGGAGGCAGAGAATAGATGGGCGCGGGGCAGGTCAGAGGTGGTATTTGCTGGCTTTCTGAACTACTCAAAATTTCTGCTCCCGGTTCTCCAGAACCTGCTGAATATCACTTCTGATTACCACCCCTTATTGAGAGTCTCTCAAAACTCTTCAGAATCCCTTTTGGTTTAACTGCTCTGGCAAACTTAAGCCAATGAAGAGCATGAAAAAGGAAATTAAAGGCCTGTTTATCCAATATTGGCCATGTGGAATCCTGAACACCCAACTTTTAGAAGTGTGCACTTCAATTCCCTGGATTCTCCCAGAGAATTCTGGGAGTTTTAAGTTCACACATCTAAAATTTGCCAAGACTGAGAAACCCTGCAAAGTGCAACGTTATATGATCTACAACAAAGATGACACCTTTGGTCAAGGGCTATATAGAACAATGAACCTAAGGCTGTAGTATTAGTAGTAGTAGTAGCCAACAATTATGTATGCTAAGCTTTATGGAAAGCACTACATTGTGAGGGTTTTTTTTTTAAATTTAAACTAAATTGAACTGCAAAGTGAGAATATAGAAATCAATTTTCTTCACTCCATTCTTTCATCAGAACACTTTTCTATTTAAAAAAAAATCATATCATTTTAACAGCCAAACCATTTGTATTTTAAAGCACTTATATCTTGCTCTTCAGTCTGGGAAGCTCTTAGTATAAAATAAAAAAACAACCCAGACTATCGCTTCCCCTCGGCCTCCTGATTTAGAAAGACACCATGTTGAAGGAACTGGAAACAGAACGAGAAAAGAAAGTTCAAATTCACCATCAGTCAATTGCAAAAGACAGCTTTAATGGGAACAGTTTATATCCTGTGACGATACCTCTAACACGCCGGTGTCAAACTCGCTGTGTCACGTTGCTGTCACATGACATTGCATGACATTTTTCCCCTTTATGGAGCTGGGGTGGACATGGCCTGCATGTGACGCATCCGGCCCATGGGCCACCCGTTTGACACCCCTCTTCTAACACCATCAAACATCAACATCTGCCTATTACAAGTCCTTGGGAAGGGCTTGATTGGAGGACAAAAATACCAAATGCAGTCCAAACATTTGGCTGACTTGCAACCAACCATGATAACCACAACAATTGTTGATAAGAAAGGCAAAACAGTCTGGATTGTGGCCATGGAAGTAGCAGTAGCACTTAGCAATAGCATTTAAGACTTATATACCACTTTATAGTGCTTTACAGCCCTCTCTAAGGTGGTTTACAGAGTTAACATATTGCCCCCAACAATTTGGGTCCTCATTTTACCCACCTTGGTAGGATGGAAGGCTGAGTCAACCTTGAGCCTGGTGGGATTCGATCTGCCAAATTGCAGTAGGAGTAGCTTGTAGTACTGCACTCTAACCACTGCACCACCAAGGCTCTTATACCTGGAGACAGCAGAATAGAAGAGGAAGAACTGGAGAAAATAACAAAAGATAAAGATCCACAAATAGAAATAGAATGACTGTGGCAAAAGAGAGCTAAGGTACTATCGATAGTAATAGGTGCCTTTGATGCAATCCCAAAACAACCAAAGCACCACTTGAATGCCATTGGCATTGACAAATCCACCATCAGTCAATTGCAAATGGCGGCTTTACTTGGAACAGCTTCCATCCTGCCACAATATCCGTAACACTCTCAAACATCCACATCTGCCATTCCAGGTCCTTGAGAAAGCTATAAAAATGCCAAATCCAGTTAGAACAGCTGATTGACTGTGTGATGAACCATAACAATGCAACAGCAAGCTAGTAACCTGATAGGCAGGTACTATATGGTATGATGTTCATAGGGATGTTTCAGGAATTGCAACAAGATCCTATTGCTTGAAGGTCTGGGAGATTCTGAGATGCCGTGGAAATGTGAGGTATTGTTAATGCAAGATATTAGATATGGAGCCAAATCAACAGAACAACAAACAGATCCGTTTCTTTCCGTGCCAAAAGGAATAGCAAAGCAGAAGGAATGCAGTGCTGGGAGGAAGAGGGGAGGTGAAGAGCAGAGAAGTCTTCATTAATGTCTTAAAAACATCAGAGTTTGCTCCTCTGTCTTCTTTGATGTGATGCAGATTGTTGCAAAGAGGCCAGGGAGCACTTGAACAAATATTGCTAAATACTATTCAGAATGGATAAGACTGAACCACGAGGGAGCTGGGCCCTGAAAGCAGACAACACAGTAATCCATGATTTCAACAACATGACCAGCTGGGTTCCAGCTAACCACATTGACCAAATAAGGAAAGTGCCTTCATGCTTGGAATCCTTTCCCAGTTAGCTCACACTACTTCTCCCCCCTACAGTTGGGGAATAGAAAAGATGGAGGTCATTCTTCTCCCCCCCCCCTTTTCTAGCTCAGAAAAAATTGATTGCNTTCCCCCCCCCCCCTTTTCTAGCTCAGAAAAAATTGATTGCTCGGCTATCCAATGCATATTGGGACTTGCTAATGGTAGGGGAAGGCAAGCGATTCAGTGAAGTTAACAAAAACTTATCATATAACTGCTATTCTTCACATATTTTGAATTACAGTTTCCATTAACTTCTAGCCAGCATGAGAAAAAGAGGAAGAGTCTGAAAATTGGAATACAGGTAGTCCTCAAGCATTTATTAAATGACTGAAGTTACAAAAGCACTGGGAAAAACAATTGACTTATGGCTGTTTTTCCACACTTACGATCGTTGCAGCATCCTCTTAGTCATGTGATCAATATCCAGACACTTGGCAACTGTATTTTATAACATGGGATCATGGGATCACCTTTTACGACCTACTGACAAGCAAAGTCAATGGGGGAGTCTGATTCACTTTACAGTTGTGTTAGCAATCATGGAAAGAAAGGTCGTAAAATAGGTGAAAACTCACTTAACAACTGTCCTGCTTGGCAACAGAAATTGGAGGCTCAATTGTGGTTATAAGTGGAAGATTACCCGCATAAAAGCAGGAGGTTTTTAAGAAGAGACTGGACAGTCTGAAATGTTGTAGAGCTGTGATGGCGAACCTATGACACATGTGCCACAGGTAGCATGCAGAGCCATTTGTGTGGGCATGCGAGCCCCAGCCAAATGTACCTGCACTGCGCATGTGCGTGCCTCCCAGCTGATTTTTGGCCCATTTGAGGCCATTTTCGCCCTCTCAGAGGCTCGCGGGAAGCCTCTGCAGCCTCAGGAAGTTGAAAAATGGGCCTTCTGGAAATACTGGAAGTGCTGAAACGGGCCCGTTTTCAGCCTCCCAAGGCTTCCCTCGAGCCTCCGAGAGGGCAAAATCGGTTTCAAATGGGCCAAAAATCAGCTAGGAGATGCCCGCATGTGCAGTGCAGGTAAGGGGGTGGGGCGGGGGTGTTGCATGCACATGTGCAGAGGGAGGGGGCGCATTGCACTGTGAGTGCTGGCACACACGCACCACAATAAAAAGGTTCACTATCACTGTTATAGAGTTTCCTGCTTGAATAGGGGTTGGACTAGAAGACCTCCAAGGTCCCTTCCAGCTCTATTCTGAATTTCAGTCTTTGACAATTTCAAGACAGGAAATCATTAGCTAGCTTTGACTTAATACATATGATCGGAAGCCTGGTTAATCATAAACACAACTAATATTTACTCTTTTTATCTTCCCCATATTTATCAATTTAATAACTCTCACAAATCATTTTCGAGTTACGGAAGACCCCAAATATTACAGAATCTCTCTACCCTGTTTATTCTCTCTATCCTAGGTCTACACACAGACCAGATCATCTCAGCTATAGGAAAAAGATGCCAGCATACACTACATATGACTAGCTCAATGGACGGTAAGTTATGTTAAAAATAAAAGCCTAATCTATTCTACATCTCCCCGCAGTTTATAATAAATATTGAAGATATGAGTAGTGTGAAACCCTTTGTTCTGACAGCCATAATTTTTTTTAGCACATGAAATACTCATCAGACATAGGATAACATTTAACAATGCATACTGTTTTTTAATTCTAATTACAACCCAAACCCTCCAAAAGCATGCTATTGTCACTTTGTGAGTAATGACTTGTCAATCACTTGTAACTGAATAACTAGGCAACAAAAATGTATTAATGTTGGCTGATTATTTGTACTGCTATTATGATTTTTTTTGCATTTTTTTATTTTGTAGGTATTGTAATTTTTATGACATTAGCCACCAAAAGTCTGTACTGATTACAAGATCACACAAAAACAAACCAATCAATGAAGAGCTTCTTAGAACAAGAATGCCCTAAGTCTCCAACCTTGGCAACTTTATTACTTGTGGACTTCAATTCCCAGCATTCCTCCATGCTGGCTGAAGAATTCTGGGAGTTGAAGTCCACAAGTTGTAAAGTTGCCAAGATGGAGACCCTTGCCCCTCCCCTCAAAAACCATTGATCGAGGAGAATACTTTGTATACTTTAATTCTGAATTTAAAAGATGCAGCAGTGATGCAATAATAAAGTAAAAAACAGCAGTATTCCTTAACAACTCACCTTTGCTGCACCTATTTGCTCTTTACGAAATTTTTCAAGTGGTGCTATTAAAACATCATCCGCATTCTGGATCTGAAATACCAAACCAAAAAAATTCATTATTTCAATGTTTGGTATATTTTGAATTAACTCAGTACTTTTTACATTTAAAATACTAATTACAGAAATGGCCAAAGAGTCAAGTTAACCCCAGTGAACCTATTAAATGAAACATTTTCAGGATGCCTGCCAAGTACAGAAATCACAATCAATCCCCACTTACCAGGGACACATAAAAGTTCCAATTTAATTATAACCTTAGTAGGATGAAGTATGCTTCTCTACAAACTCTTCAAGACACTTGTCAGTATTAATAATTGTTATGTTCAACATTTCAACTGTTGCTTGCTACATAGTGTCATAGATGTTTAAAACAAATTACAGCCAGCACAATTATTTCAACTGCATCTACATAAATACCTATTATAGCAATGCTTCCCAAACCTTAGCAAACTACCCCAACCTCAAGCATCTTGGGAGTTTGGACAGCAACTGGAACTACCCAAATTTACCCAAATTTAACTACCCAAATTTATCATATGCTGTCATACTTTACGATCGGATTGCTTAGCAACAACAATCTCAGCTCCAATTGTTGTCATAACCTGAGGACTACTTGTAGGTGCACCCAAGAATTCATTACACAAATGACAAGAATTGCATACTGTATAATATATGCATCATGATGACACTGACATGAATTTTATTTGCATATCATTATATAGGTCAGAGAAGCTGCCATTGGAGATCTAAGCACCATATCTATAATGACACTATATCTATAAGGACTTATTCTCATTCGTTCATTCATTCTATTTCTACTTTGTCACAATCCCACAAGACCACATTTAACTTTCAAAGTTGATTTCTTGAATAGAAAACATGCATCACCAATTTCTTAAAATACATTCAGTGGCACGACTAAACAAGTATTTGCTTTTAAAATATTATGACTGCTTCTACTATATTTATTACCAGTAATCCTTTTGAATGGAGACTTAATCACCCCATCTGTCCCCCAACTTCTATATTTATACAGCTGAGAAAAAACAAAACAAATGCTTATGAATATTTAAAGAGAAAAATACTGTAAAATGAAGCTCCCTGGGCTGCAGTTATTTCACAGTAATTAGATTTCAGTATTTGAACATTGATGCATTTCATGTATTTCAGTGTTAAATGTAGGATATTAGAGCAAGAAAAATGCCTAAAGCAGTTTTATATAATCATCTAGACATCATAAATATCACTCATATTTGGAAGATAAGCACTTGGCAAGCCAAATGAGTAAAGACCATAAACACTGAGGATATTTTATAAGGGTGCTTAAGATGTCCTAATGATCTGAAGGGAACAATTCCTAAGATTAAAGTACTGCTCTTAAGTGAAATATATAAAATTTATATGTATGGAAATAAAAATCAGTTTGGATTATGGGACATAATTGAGTCTTCTTTGCAATGGGTGTTCAGGATTTGTTTAGGAATTATCTGCTAGACTTAATATATTTTTCCAGCTGGAGAGACCAAATCCTCACAGGGCTTAAGGAACTTATTTCAAAATATTTGCAATCATCCTATTATCTGTTCCCAAGGAAAATGTAAACATTTTACAAGTCTCTGCTACTTCAACAAAAAGTGTGTATTTAGAACCCTGAGCCACAAACAGGTATTTCAAACCATTACATTTGTTTTTGAGTGCAAATGAATATTATACAGCACTACCTAGCTTGCAATTTCACAAAATGTCAAAGAGATGCTAAGATAAATTGTTAAGTATCTATACTTACAGTGGTGGAATTCAAAATCTTTTACTACCAGTTTTGTGGGCATGGCTTGGTGGGCATGGCATGGCGTGGTGGGTGTGTCTTGGTGGCCGTGACAGGGAAAGGATACTGTAAACTCTCCATTCCCTCCCCACCCCACTAACCTGCTTTCCAGCTCCATTCTCCTGTGCAGGGCAACACAAGAAGACCCAGCCGATCAGCTGGGACTCAATGAGAGGCAGAGAATAGATGGGGGCGGGGCCAGTCAGAGGTGGGATTGGCCAGTTTTCCGAACCACTCAAAATTTCCGCTACCGGTTCTCCAGAACTTGTCAGCACCTGCTGAATACCATCTCTATATACTTAATATGAAAACAACTTTATTTTTTTTAAAAAAAATCTTCCATGCTAATTGTTTCTGGAATTGTTTAGAAGAGAAATATTCAACTTTGGTAACTTAACAACCTATGGACTTCAACTCCAAGAATGCCCCAGCCAGCCATGGGAATTGAAATCCACAAGTATTAAAGTTGCCAAGGCTGGAGACTCTTAGTTTAGAAGATTGGTAGTTGTGATAGCGACCATGCACTGCTATATTTCTCTGCTGGCCAGAGAAAACTGGAGGTAATGTCTATGAATTACTGTCTTCACATATGTAATTCTTCCTTCACTAATTCACTCACCTCTGTACAATTTTTGATCCAACGATATCTTTAAAGAGATATCTCTTTGAAGGCAACACAACTATTTTATAAGCACAAATTATTTTGGGTTCTTGGTGTTCTTGGAGCTTGGTTCTTTTCCTGCAGATGTTTTATTACCAGGCCAGGCAATCATATCACTTCACTGGTAGCTTGGAAACAAAACATCTGCAAAAAAGCAACCAAGTCTCAGAGAACCAAAGACCAAGAACCCAACTGTTGAATCCTAAGCTACCTATGTTACTGGTTCTCATTTATCTAAGGTCCTCCATTTCAGAATCATTGTAATGTAGACTAACTTACTGTTGGATTAAAAGTATTTACGTCAGTAATAACATTTGACCACACTTTTGCTGTTATAGCTGAACACTTCTACCACTTTGTAACAATAGTCAATTTGTTTTTAATGTACAGGAAGTCCTGACTGTTCAAAGTTACAATGGCATTGAAAAAAATGACTTATGACCATTTTTCACACTTATGACCATTGCAACATCCCCATCATTTACAGTTGGATACTTGACAACTGACTCATATTTATGACAGTTGCAGTGTCCTGGGATCATGTGAACCCCTTCTACAACCTTCTGACTTCAAAATGGCAGTGATTCACTTAACAACTGTGGCAAGAAAGGTTGCAAAATGGGACACAACTCACTCAACAAATTTCTCACTTAGCAACATAAATTTTGGGCTCAATTGTGGTCGTAACTTGAGGACTACCTGTACTCCATCTGGTGATATCCACTCACAGTATTGGTTATATGAAGATTGTGTTACCAATGTACTGCAAGAATAATGAAACCCTTAAGATGCAGCATTGGTCTACAAAGCAGAATGTGGAGTTTCTTGCAGAATAAAAACTAAAAGGGATAGGGGAGGTTATTAAAAAATAAATTAAAATATTGTGATGAATTCAAGTATCAATGAACCCAGACTCATCCAAATCATTTAGATTTAAATAAGTAAATAAAAGTCAGTTCCTTTATTAAGTCATCTTAAAAAGGGAAACATATACACAAACAACAGGGAGAGAAAGGAACACACATAACTTTTGCGGTCACCCAAACCCATGCTCTCAGGAATTGTAAAGAAATGCCTGTAATAAGTTCCTTATGTTGTCATTCCTTGCTTTTTTTATAGGTTCAAGCATTGCCACAAGCTACACAAGCCAAATCTCTTCACCATGTATATACCAAACAATTAAAACAAAAGAAAAATGTAATCATAGTTGTCTCTATGAGGTTTCCATCCCAGTGAAAACTCTAATTGAATTTCAAAAACAAATTAAAAAAAAAATACAAGCACTCTTGAGAGAAACAAAAGCATGGTATAGATTTTTTTCTTTCATCATCGATATAGAAGTTCATAAAAGCGGAACCGTGCTATGAAATTGAACAGGAAGTTTTCAAAGTGCAAAAACTGCCTGATGGTTGTACCCTTCTTGAAGAGCTGAGCCAACTGGTTTCTCGCTTGCTAATGGCACAACTTCATGTGGTTTGGGGTTTTTCCCCATTTGTGGAAACTGTTGTCTCTCTGGCTCTCATAGAGAACTTGGGATTTCCTAATAGATTGAGCCGCGGTGGCACAGTGAATGCAGTACTGCAGACTACTTCTGCTAACTGCCGGCTGCCTGCAATTTGGTAGTTCAAAACTCACCCAGGCTCAAGGTTGACTCAACCTTCCAAGATTGGCAAAATGAGGATTGCCCCAGATTGTTTGGGGCAATATGCTGACTCTGTAAACCACTTAAAGAGGGTTGTAAAGCACTGTGAAGCAGCTGTGAAGCGGTATATAAGTCTAAGTGCTACTGCTGTCGGTGTCAATTTATAAAACATTGTATGCCATGAGAAAGAGTGGGGGAAGACTTATCCTGTGAAAATCCTTTATTGGAAAATGTTAAGTGATGACACCCAGTCCAAGAATGTGTTTCATTGGAGAAGCTGAATACACCCAGGGGGTGGGGGAAGACAGAGTCATAGTTGATTGTAAATTACAGGTCTCAGAGTCAGTTTCATATAGGTCATGCTGGCATATTGCTCCTAATAAATCTTTTGAAGTTGTTTGAAGCTTGGCTTGTGGCTTATGATTTAATTAGGGCGATCACTGGAATCCTGACAATAGGTAATGCTTGACTACAACCACAATTCAACCCAGGCAGTTATTAAGTGAGTTCTGCTTCATATTATAATCTTTTTTGCCAAGCGAATCACTACAGTTAAGTTAAACATGCACTTGTTAAGCAAATCTGCATTCCCTCATTGACTTTGCCTGTCAGAAACCCCCGAGCAAGGAGAATTGCAGATGACAATTCCAGGATGCTGCAACCATTGTTGGCTTCCAAGCACCTGAAGTTTAATCATGTCAGCATGAGAATTAAAATTAGAATTCTTTTTTATTGGCCCAGTGCGATTGGACACATAAGGAATTTGTCTTGATGCAAATGCTCTCAGTATACATAAAAGAAAAGATACATTCATCAAGAATCATAAGGTACGACACTTAATAATAGTCATAAGGTACGAAAAGCAATCAACTCATACTAGGAAACAGTCAATATAAATTGTAAGGATACAAGTGAAAAGTTATAGTCATACAGTCATAAGTAGGAGGGGATGGGTAATAAGAAGTGATGAGAAGATTAATAGCAATAGTCATGCACACTTTGTAAATAGTTGGACAGTATTGAGAGAATTATTTGTTTAGCAGAGTGATGGCGTTCAGGGAAAAACTGTCCTTGTGTCTAGTTGTTCTGGTGTGCAGTGCTCTATAGCGTCATTTTGAGGGAAGGAGTTGAAACAGTTTATGTCCGGGATGTGAGTGGTCTGTAAATATTTTTGAAGCCCTCTTTTTGACACGCACAGTATACAGGTCCTCGATTGAAGGCAGGTTGGTCGTAATTGTTTTTTCTCCAAAATCTGTGTCTGTCCTGTTGGGTTGCAGAACCAAACCAGACAGTTAGTTAAAGAGGTGCAGATGATAGACTCAATAATTCCTCTGTAGAAGTGTATCAGCAGCTCCTTGGGCAGTTTGAGTTTTCTGAGTTGGCACAGAAAGAACATTCTTTGTTATGCTTTTTCTATGACTTTTTGATGTTAGGTGTCCATTTTAGGTCATGTGATACAATAGAACCTAGAAATGTGAAGGTCTCTACTGTTGATACTGTGTTGCCTTGTATTGTAAGAGGTGGTAGTATTGGAGGGAATGCCACAATGGAGCAGAATACCTCTGTGAGGTAGTTAGGTGGTTTATAAATATGAAATATATATATAAATAAATGGTCATAAGTACACCTTGGCCATAATCAATTTCAATTTCTCCCCTCAGGATGCCACTATAAAGCACTGTATGCCAAAGCAAGCAGACATATAGTTTTTGTTTCCTGTGCCATCACTCTGCTGAACACTTAATTCCCACAGCATTGTCTCATTTCTCATCTTTCCTATTGCCTTCTCTTGTTGGTTTCTTATGATTTATCCTTTGTTGTCTGTAACTGTGATCAGTGATTGTAACTATGATTATGACCTATGACTTATTACTTGCTGTTTATATGTACACTGTGGAGTTTATGCACCAGACACAAACTCCTTGTGTGTCCAATCACACATGGCTAATGAAGAATTCTATTCTATAAATCACTTTTTTCAGTGGTGTTGTAACCACACGTTTTTCAGTGGTGTTGTAATCACACGCGACTTGTGCTTAACTTCGTAACCTCTAAGTGGTTTCCAAACTGGCCAAGTTCATGACTTGTGGACTTCAACTTCTAAAATTTCTCAGCCAGCCATGCTGGCTTAGGAATTCTGGGAATTAAAGTCCACAAATTTGGCTGAGCAATTCTGAGAATTGAAGTCCACAAGTCTTAAAGTTGCCAAATTTGGAGACCCTGCTCAAGCCCAAGGCAGCAGAAAACCCCCCTCCCCACTTCCTCACACCCTCACACAGGCTGTACAATACAACCTATGAGCTGTTATATAAAAGTACATGGCTGTAAAACTGCACTGCCATGCCATCCTTACAGTTTTCACAGGGAATTCAGGCACAGGTTTTGATAACCAGGCTGGTCTTCCCATTGATCAAGAATTGATGAATGTGTCTTTTCTTGTATTTACATACAAGAGTATTTGCACCAAGACAAATTCCTTGAGCGTCCAACCACGCTTGGCCAATAAAGAATTCTATTCTATTCTATTCAAGGTTTCTGCAAAGCAAACATACAGAGCATATGCTGAAAACTCCTTGAGGGCTTTGTTGAGTAAAGTTTCATCAATTCACTTCTCCAACATTGGATAGGTTTGAAGGGACTTTTTCAGGCAATCCTCGATTTACAGCTATAACTGAGTTTATAATTTCAATTAAGTCACAACAATCATAAAGTGGGTTGTTATGGGAACACACCCAATTTTGCAACCATTTTTGCAGCAGTTGTAAAGTGAACATGGTGGTCATAAAATGAGTGCCAAGGTCATTAAGCCATTACTTGCTATAGGGCAATTTTTGCTAAAAACTGGAAGTAACAGCTGGTCTCCAGGAAAAATTTCATAAATTGCGGTCATATGACTGTCTGGCGTTGCAAAAATATGGTCACCTGACCATGGCAGGAAGAAACCTGCAGACATTGGAATTCCAAATCTGTCTCATTTTTCAAAGTCTCATTTTTAAGATATGTTTTATTTCCAAGTGGTCGCTAAATGAACACTCCGTATTATTTTGGGAGTTATTGTTGCTCAGATGGAGAGTCATCTGTCAAGTTATGATTTTTGTATTGTCTCACTGATAAGTTGGAGGATTTACTGACTGGCTCATGATTGTCCCTATTTGTTGACAGCATTTTGAAGTTAATAAGAAGGAAGACATTCACATAATGGTTTGCAAAAATGCTTTCGACAGACTGAATAAAGGTGTTTTCCATGTGGAACTGGCAATATTATGTATCCTTCTTCAACCTAGTGCCTTTCAACCAGTGGTGGTATACTATGGTTCTGCCCGGTTCTGTGAAGCTGGTAGCGGCGATGAGCAGTGGAGACCGAACCGTTCTCTCCACCACTCTTCTGTTGGGCCCGCTCCCATACTCATCATTATCTTCTGCTTTTGAAGCGCAACTGCTTTGCGTGGCACGTAAGAGTGCCGTGCGGCAGCTGCTGAAGTGACTAGGAGAGTGCAGGCTTCTAGGAGGTGAGTTGGAACGCCTCTGCGCCTGTGCAAAGTGCATGTTTGGCATGTACATGTACCCAAAGTGTGTGCACACACGCAAAGCGCGCCCACTAAGCCACACCCACCAAACCAGTGGTAAAAGTTTTTGAATCCCACCACTGCTTCCAACATATTGGTGCAACTTTCCCACTTCAAATTATAAAGTTTTGGAAGGCACAATAATAATACCCAAGTTGGATCCTGCAACAATAATAATAGCCCAATACAGATGGGAACACAGCAGATTGGATAAAGGGTTAAATTTCACAGACAGCAGTATTTTTTAAAAATGAGTAAGAAATTATTTTTGATGCATTTTATCTACCAGTTTATTGTTTGTTTATTGTTTTAAGAAGATGGTCGTGTTAAGATCATCAGATCTGAATGCCTTACAATTGTGAAGATGCCGCCTTTACTCGTGTTTAGTTCTTTTTCCTCTTAAAATCAGTTGCTGACCATTTTCTTGACAGATGCATAATGGAAAAAGTTGCAAGCACTGTTCCCACCCAGATGATCCCCACAGTCAGGAAAGAAAGAGAGAAAAAAAAAACTAAGGCCAGGGTCACTTTGAAATTTTTTTTTGAACAAAGTCTGATCCAACAGAATAGTGCTTTTATCTTCTTTAAAACTGGATCATTTTGTTCCCAAACTGTTTTCAGGCTGTCCTTCTTCTCAATCTCAACATGGGAAGTGGGGAAAAAAAAGGAATAGAGAGTTGAATTGAATAGAGATGTCCATTATTCCATTTACAATCAAGAAGAATAAGTCAAGCTAATAGATAAATGCATTAACTTTACTTGGAAGCAATTATCCAAAGTGATTATGGGATCCCCTATCTTTTGAAAGTATCCAAATAGCAATAGCACTTAGACTTATATACTGCTTCATACTGCTTTACAGCCCTCTCTAAGTGCCTTACAAGAGCCAGCCTATTGCCCCTAACAATCTGAGTCCTCTATTTCACCCACCTAGGAAGGATGAAAGGTTGAATCAACCTTGAGCCTTGAGGGAATCGACCTCCTGGAGTGACCAGTGAGTTAGCCTGCGGTCTGAGCAATGTTTCTCAACCTTGGCAACTTTTAAGACACGTGAACTTCAGTTCATCAATTCAGGGCTGGCTAGGGCTTTCTGGGAGTTAAATGCATCTTAAAGTTGCTAAGGTTGAGAAAGACTGACATAGAGGATACTACCGGTGCTTTCATGTGGCTTCTTGTTCCAATTAAGAATTTGGACTTATTGGCTCCTTCTTATGCTACAATTTTATTTTCTACATTCCACAAGCAAAGTAAAATAGATTCCAATGATCTCATTGTGTGGAAATCTTGTGCATTACAAATTTCCCCCTTTAAAAATATGTCAGTAGAAAAGTGATTTCATATTTATGGTCCCGACACAGAGTGCCACTGACCCATGAAATAACTGTTTGGTGGCTTATGAAACAAGAGCAGAAAGCATGCAAGCGTATCTGTTGTACCGAAAGAATATAATTGGAAGCGATGGTTTCAACAGGATTTCATGAATGAACATGTTCAGGCATCCAGCCATATCAGCACTGCTGTTTGTAATGGTACCATGCCCAGCAGCCTTGAACTTGAAACTACTACTGTGCAATTCTGGATTCAGTAAAACCAGAACAAAGGTTTACCCACACAAGTCATAAAGATAAACCCTAGATACAGAGAACGTGATGGAAACTGAGATATGTATTTTAGCTTGGAGCTCCCTTCTCTCCTCCAAGCAGATGAGAGAGTGTAAGTCATAATGAAGATGCCTATAAAGTCCAGAGTTGAGTGAACAAGAATTTACTAGGACTAACAAAAACAGCCCTAAGGAACAATGAAGCTTTAGACTCCTTCTAAAATCTTCATCAAGCAAGTTTTTTGAACAAATCAAATAGAAAAGGAATAACAAAGTATAATAATGAAACCAGATGTTTCAGCCTTGAAGTTTACAATTTTAGGTCAGTCCCAAGATAGGAAATATACACTGATAGACTAGTAGGTGTTATCTGAGGCAGATTACAGCCTTAGGCAAATCTTCATCTCATCTTCTGTTAAGATCAAGCACCCAGAGTTATTACACAGGATTGTATTAAGATAAATTACACGAAGAACTTTGCTATGTTTCAAAGTATGGCTTGAAGTCCCAAAGATCATCAATCGCTTTTCAGGGCAACCAGGATTTGTGGTTTAAAAAAAAAAAAAAACCAAGAAAAAGAGGAATGAATTATCTTTTTGAACAAGAAAGAGCAAGTGGCTCTATGATTTTGGAATCCTACTGTACAATCAGGTTGCACTTTGGCTGAACTCGGCTGAGTAGTATTCTCTCTCCCACTCCCACAAAGTGTGTTCATCAAGACAAAGAAGACAAAGCTGTTTGGTATACCATGAAAAAAGGAGGCAGTTTTTAATGTCCAAAGGAAGCTCCGTTCAGCTGCTTGAGTGACAAATCTGGGGTTTTGTTTTATATTAGGGTGTTCTGCTTATCAAGCAAAGTATAGATTTTCTAAAGCATATCATGCCCTGAAATATAATTTCTGGTAGTAATTATACAAGGGTTTCTGAGTTAAGAATAAGTAATTTGAAACACATTCATCCACTCACAGTATCAAGTAGATTCTCTTGTGCTTTGTTTGTATGTGTCAGAAGTAGTCAGAAAGAATGCAACTTTCTCCTCCTGTTTTCCCCACAACAACCCTGTGAGGTAGGTTGGGTTAAGAGTGAGTGACTGGCTCAAAGTCATCCAGCTGTCTTTCATGGCTAAGACAAGATTTGAACTCACCATCTCCACTTTGCTAGCCCAGTGCCTAGACCAAGTGGGTCTAGACCACTAAACCAAACTGGCCCCCCTTTATTTTATTTGGAGCCAGTCCTCCTAATTTCTCACAATCTTCTTAAGCCTTCAAAATTTTAAGATGTTTACAATAACTTCTAGCATCCCCAGCAAATTTAACAAATAGCTATATTAACGACAAATTTGAAGAGTTGAAAACTCAAAATATATGGAGAATAAAGGGTTGATCAGTTCAGTATTGGGTCTATTAGTATTCCACATGAATCATGAAATGGAATATTTCATGTCATTGTCAAAGCAAGAAGTCCTTAGACAGAAACTGTTTTATAGTAATTTATTCTGGGGGGAAAGAACAGCTTAAGAGTATGATGCAAGCATACCTTGGCAGACTCTCCATCGTGAGTCCGAAATAAATTAGTAAATTCTTGTGCAACCAACTGAAGAGAGGAAAATCCCAATGAATCCCAAATGGAATTTTACACAAAGCTCAGTCTTGTTCTGAGAAGGTCAATGAAATCTCTGTTCTGGATTTCAACTTCTTGGGTTAAAAACAAGTGCAGTTTTTATTAGGTTTTGTTAAAAAGCAGGCCATCGTAACTCTGAAATTATCTCAAAAAACATCTGCCTTGTGCTTCCTTCCAATGTGCTTTTTCTATTTAAGATGTATTTGTCTAGCTTTTTCTAATGACCTTGGACTGTTAGATGCAAGGTCTCTGGAAAAATATCACACATAATGGCAGACAACACAACCGTCTAAGATCTAAGACCCTATCAGCAAGTCTACCATATCTATGGTAAATGAATGCACTCAATATGCTATTTTTCTCTCAACACTTAGGCAGTTGTGCTTTGTTTCACTGAGCTGATTGCTTTTTAAGGTCCTTGTTTATTCTAGCTAAAGGCTTGCATGAAACCTGGCACTGTGCTCCATGAAGTTTCTGGAAGACTCTGCTGATTGGTAATTATTGGAGCTGCAGTCCAACATAGCATGAGGATGCCAAGCAGCAAAGGCTAGTCTGTAGTATTGCAAAAACTAGTTATTCTAGTCATTAAAATGGATGCTTTTGTAGTTAATTAAATAAAGATATGTGGTCATTATTTTGCTAGGTTAGACACATTCTTAACTGGTCAAGTCCTTATCTACAAAGCCTTCATTCTTTGAACAAGCTGCTTATTTCTGAATCAAAGCCACATTTTCTTAACTGTTTCACTGTTTTTATTACCAGCATAAACCCTCAATAGCAACAGCACTTAAGATTTATATATCACTTCACAGTACTTTACAGCCCTGTCTAAGCAGTTTACAGAGTCAGCATATTGCCTCCAACAATCTGGGTCCTCATTTCACCAACCTCGGAAGGATAGGTTGAGTCAACCTTGAGCTGCTTGGAATTGAACTCCAGGAGTGAGCAGTGAGTTAGCCCTGAAGCCCTGCATTCTCACCACTGTGTTACCACGCTCTTAAGAATAGTTTATATTCTTGGCATAGCCGATATTTTATTCTAATGAGCAGTAGGTTTCAAGAAATCCATGATGCTGTAGATTGAAATGGTAGCCTTCTGAACTACAGATGTTACATTTATGACCTGCCTTCAAACCACCCTCGAACTGTGGGGTTGAGACTCACAGATCTGTGGGAAGGAAAGACTACTCTCTGCCTTCAAATGTCCTTTCTCCCTACAGACTATGACACAATAAAGGCTAGGACATTATAGTAAATCAAATGAAATTTCATTATAGCCTAAGGCCATTTCAAGGGCATTATGGATGCAATCACTCACTTTCTATACCATCCTGTAACTTCCCTCCCCCCATCATTTGTGTTTTATTTATTTATTTATTTATTTACTTGTTAAATTTCTAGACTGCCTCATTCCAAACAGACCTTGCAAAATTAATAGCAGTATTACAGGAACAAAAGAAGCAGTCACAGTTCAATGACAAAATAGCAACGGCAAAAGCAATAGAAGCTTCTTGGATAAGAAGCAAATAAGAAAGTCTATTTGCCTCTTGAAAAAGCACCTTTGGGACAACCATGATCTGCACGACTGAGAATCTTCACAGAGATTTGGTAATAGCAATAGTACTTAGACTTATACACCAGTCAGAGCTCTACAGAGGTCTCTAAGTGGTTTATCAATGTCATAATATTGCCCCCAACAATCTGGGTCCTCATGTTACTGATCTTGAAAGGATGGAAGGCTGAGTCAACCAAAGGTGGTATTCAGCAGGTTCTGACCAGTTCTGGAGAACCAGTAGCAGAAATTTTGAGTAGTTCAGAGAACCAGTAAATACCACCTCTGACTGTCCCCACCCCCATCTATTCTCTGCCTCCCATCAAGTCCCAGCTGATCAGCTGGGTCTTCTTTGGTTGCTCTGCACAGGAGAATGGAGCTAGAAAGCAGGTTAGCGGGGTGGGAAGGGAATGGAGATCCTTCCCCTGCCATGCCCACCACGCCACACCACACCCACCAAGCCACGCCCAAAGAACCGGTAGTAAAAAATGTTTGAATCCCACCACTGGAGTAAACTTTGAGCCAGTCAGGATCGAACTCCTGGTAGGAGCAGAGTTAGTCTGCAATACTGCATTCTAACCACTGCATCACCAGGGATCATACGTCCATATTACTAGAAATTCAGTGTGTGCCCATCCATCCATCCATCTATCCATGACTTGCGTGAAAAGTCAAGTGTTTAAAAAATGCTTAAAGGGGATCAGGGTAAAAACCCAGAATACTATACACTTCTGTGCAATGCAGCAGTTTCCATACACAGATTGTGCTTGTTTGAGTGCAATGGGTATGGCACTATTAAAGATAGTGTGTCAAATCTTAAAAGTCATGAGCCAACTCAGAAGACCATAAGAATTTTTTTTACCAAACTTTGACAGCTCATAATAGAATATACATTCTAAAAGCAAAAGTCATCTGCTTTCCTTCTAGTGGTACAACTATTATTTTAAAGAAAAAAAAAAAAGGGGGGGGAACCCTCCTACTGCCTTTGGGCTGCAACTGTTCTTTACTAGGTATTTTAATGTCTTTCATTCTCCCTTTATTGTTATTGTAGGCAGTGTTGTTTGAAGTCAGTTACCCAGATTGCTTCAGATATTGTAACAGAATAACAAGAGTTAGAAGGGACCTTAGAGGCCTTCTAGTCCAACCCCTGCTTAGGCAAGAAACCCTATAGCATTTCAGACAAATGGTTTCCCAATCCCTTCTTTAAAACTTCCAGTGTTGGAGCATTCACAACTTCTGGAGGCAAGTTGTTCCACTGATTAATTGTTCCAACTGTCAGGAAATTTCTCCTTAGTTCTAGGTTGCTTCTCTCCTTGATTAGTTTCCGTCCATTACTTCTTGCCTTGCATTCTGGTGCTTTGGAGAATAGCTTGATTCCATCTTCTTTGTGCCAACTCCTGAGATATTGGAAAACTGCTATCATGTCATCCCTAGTTCTTCTTTTCACTGAGCTAGACATGCCCAATTCCAGCAACTATTCCTCATATGCAGGGGTGGGATCCGACAGGGTTAACTATCGGTTCATTGCGACTGCCTGTAAATAGTCATCAGCCTGGTGCGTGGACAACTGAGCAGCGCTGAGTGGAGAAGCAGCCTTTGAAAAAGTACTTTTTTCCTGCTTTTTTAACTGCAGCTGTGCCTCGCTGGATAGCTGAAGTTGAAAAAGGTAAGGTGACAGCCCAGGTGGGCAGGTGGGCAAAAACATCAGCAGACATAGTACCGGTTCTATGTCTGCTGCTCTTCAGAGCTACCGGTTCTTCAGAGGTGGACAGAACCGATAGAAACCCACCCCTGCTCATATGCTTCAACAACTTCAATCTCCTAATACCATTGGAGTCTATGAATGGCCAATGGTCAAGAATGATGGGTAACTCTGTCTAAAAGAAGACCATTGCCAAGTCACTCTGCAGTGATTCCCCATTTCTTCACACTTCTTTCCCCCATCCAACTAATTATCCTTTTGCTTAAAAAAAACATGAAAGGCTGATAACAAAATGGAAAATGCTAAGATACAGAAAATAAATTTCTCTTAAATAATTTTTAAAGCCTATTAAAATCTCTGCTTCTAAAAAAAACATCATTAAGAGAAAACAGCATCCTCAAATAGGAATGCACCGGGATGGAGGAAATAATATGAATAATTGTAAGCATTCTGCTATTAACCTCCACAAAGAAAGCAAATGGAAATGCTACAGATAGCCAAGATAAGTGAGGTTGGTCTTTAACAGCAATATTAATATTTTACAAGTTAGAAGGGGGTTTCATGTGATGTTTAATTTCCCTTCTTTTACCAGACATATGTGTTTTTTTTTCCTTATTCAACCCTGCAATGCTCACGACAAAAGCTCTTGGCAAGAAGGCTTGTACTTAAAGCCATTTTTCATTAACTAGTAAAAAGGGAATATCAAGAGATTGTGAGCTGTTAAGTTATTTCTGATTGGGAATGATTATGACAGAATATTACTTAGGTATTTCCATATATCACGGTGGTCTCTTGGACACATACAAAAGCTATTCCAACTAAATCTTAGCCTACAAGACGCTTGTATTGTTGCTGGAGAATTTTCTTTTAAACTCTCAAGAAAATAGTCATGATGTTCCTTGAATAAAGGCAGAGTTGTGTTTGACTTCGAGGGGCCAGGGTGGGTGTGCTAGGGTGGGTATGGCAGCTCAAAATTACTTGTGACGGGGGAACCTCTGATGACCTGAGCACTCTGCCAGTGAAAACAGGCTCCCAAGCTCCATTTTCGGCTGCAACAACTTCCTGCAACCATCTGCCAGCAAAAACAGAGCTCGGGAGGGCCGCCTGCCACCCTCTGCCTGTGAGAAAAGAGCTATGGAGAGCCGCCTGTGGCCCTTGTGAGCTCCATTTTCAGCTGCACTTGCCTCCTGCAACCCTCTGCCAGTGAAAATTGCTGGCAGAAGCACTGTGGGCTGTTTCCAGGGCAGGCCCTTGGGCCAGATCTAAGTACCCCAAGGGCTGCATCTGGCCCCTGGGCCTTGAGTTTGAATAAAGGCATGCAACAGGCAAAACTTTATAACAGCTTTTTGCATGTTTCAAAACACACACACACACAAATTTTAAGGAGAATAAGCTACCTCTAACCCAGAGGTAGAATTCAAATTTTTTTTACTACCAGTTCTTTTTTCTTTTTTTGAAAATTTTATTTGGGTTTTCACAAAAACAAAATACAAATAAAACATATTTTTTTGGAAATAACATGGTCCCAGGTTATCACTTCTTCATAAAGACACAAACTCAATTTCATGCTCATTTTTATGTTCTATTCCATATCTTATTACTGTTTTATATTTTCTACCTAGTGTTTCCCCTCTTTTAATTTTATCAACTTTATTTTAATTATCTCATCTCAATTCAAATCATTATATTTATACTTTTGTCGTTATACTTTTGTCTATCCTGTTGCCATTTCATATTATCTTTTCTATTAAACGAATTTTCCCCTGCAGTTACTAATTGGAGTATGACCCTTTATATCTTTTAATTTTATCATTCAAACTCTTATTTAAGTTTCTGTATACCTTTAAAATTATAGCACTCAATATAATACATAACTTCCAATGGATTCTGCTTGGTAACATTCTTTAAAATAGACATATATTCTTGTAAGAGAAAATTATAAATATAGGTAAATAAATCAACATTCCATTCCAATTCAATTCTATCATTAATATGCATTAAAATCTTAATATCTTTAACATTTCTTTTCAGTTGAATATCATACTTCCTTGGGAACACTCATAAACTTTCCCATGGTTAATTCTTTTTTCCCATATTTCTTACTTATATTTTTAAAATCATTACTAATAATTAAAATGTTCCTTTAATTATCTCATTCACTTTAATTCCTTTATTTGTATAACAAACATTCCACTTCATTAAAGTGAATTTTACCCATCATTTTAGTCATATCTTCCAAAAATTATTTCTATTTGTAAGTACCTTTGCAGAATTCTCTTTTACAATTAATTTTTCACCATTATCTCTAAACAGGCTTATGGTTTCAATCCCTGTATCTTTCCCTGTTCTCTATATATCTTGTTCTATCTTTACAATTTCTTTTCCTTACCTTCTTCCCCCTCTTTCCTTTTTACCCCCTTGTCTCTCTACTTCTAATTCTCTCATCTGTAATCCCCTCTTCTATTGATTTCTAATATTATACTTATCTTTCAAACTCCTTCTTCTTTTTGGTGTTTTTTCTAGTCTTAAACCTTTTCACTCCCTTTCCTTTTTTTCCCCACTTAAAATTATTTGATCATTAAGATGGCTTCTTCTTTGTCCCGATATTCTTGTTCTGCAAGCGTTTCTTGTTGTTTCTCATAGTTCCAGATCTCCATATCTAAGAAATGAAATACGAAGCCAAAAGAACCTCTCCCTTCTTGTGAATCTTCTTTCCATTTTTAAAGTTCCGTTTTCAGTTCTTCTAAGAGTGATGCCACTCTTTAAAACACTTTTAAACAAACCACCCGATTTAGTTTTAGTTCATTCTAGATGCAAAAACCAAAATATCACCAAGTAATCCAAATAATCCAAGGCTGTTTCTTCTTGCTTCTTTTTTCCACTTTCTCTTCCTGGGGTTCTATTATTTTGTTGCCCAAGTTTCAATTAGGATGTATCTTTGGGGATCTTGTTTAAAGTTTCACTGTAAGTTCCTTTAGTCACAATCCAATCCTTAGTTCCAGGCAGTCTCCTCCATTTTTCCAGAACGTACCCTTTTTATTCTTTTTTTTTCTCCTTTCCTGCTTTTAAAAACTTTAACAATATCCGAAGATCTTTTTTACCCTTCTGACTTTAGCTTTCAGCTATAAATGCCTATTAATGTAGCAAGTGAATTTTTTTTCAATTTCTTGCTTAAGCTTGTCAGTATATTGAAAGGGAAGCAAAGAAAAAACCTAATCCTTCCTCTGTTTTTCTCCCACTCGCTGCTTCACAAATCTTCTTTGGAACAATGGTATTAGTTTAATTCCAGGTACCTTATGTTATTGCTGTTTTCAGTTTAACCCGGTGACCAAAACTTTTCCTTCCTCTTGCACATTTTTTCCGGGTTTAGTTCTTCTTTGAGGTGCCATTCTGACCACCGCTGAACAACGTGCCTACAGGAAATGGGAGTTGGCCAGTGGGAAGAGAGATACAGCTCTCTTCGACCCTGCTTGGCAGTCTCCCACCTCTTCCCACTCTCTACGGGTGGCTTCAGCCCCGAACATCCGGCTCAGGGTGCTCCGGCAGTGAGCACAGATCGAAACTGCACATGATCACGATTCGGTCTGTCACAAAAGAGGACTCAACTGGAAAAGCCTTACGTACGCGGTTCTGTGGCGCTCGCCTCGGCCTTGGTTAGATGCTGGTTGTGGCTTGTGGTGTGAATTTGGTGGCATGGCCACGGAGAAGGACCACTGTAGAAATCCCTATCCCTCCCTCGAGTCCTGGGAGGAAGGTTACTTGCAAATCTTTTCTCCGTCCCATTCTACTAAATTACTTTCCCAGATCTGTTCCTGTGCAGGGCAAAAAAAGAACCCAGCGATGATTCAGCTGGGACTCGGAAAAATAGAAGAGATGGGGGCAGGGCAGCCACGAGGTGGTTTTGCAAGTTTCTCCAAACTACTCCGAAATTTCCACGACCGGTTCTCCAAAAAACTGGTCAGAAGTGCTGCTGAATACCCACCTCTGCCCGTATACCTAATCTTAAGCCCCTGTCACACTGCACAACGGATGGTAAAGAGGGATGTAAAACGGAGAAAAACACTTGCATCTGTTCGTTAACGCGATGCTTTCGTTCTGTACTACACTGCCTCCTTTTGCTTCCTGCGTCTATCCGTCCAGCATCCGTTATGACATTTCATCCGCTCAGAAAGTTTTGGCTGCCTCAAAAACTTTTGAGCGAAATGTATCCAAGCATCTGTTCTGCATCCGTCCAGGCAGTACGGGGGACATCTGTTCTGCAGTCCGTTACGCATCTTGCTATATCCTAGAGCATCCGCTGCACATCCCCGCCAACTCAAATCCGTCCCAGCCAGTAAACGCGACGCAAGCGGACGGAAGCACGACATGGATGAGCAGTGTTAGCAGCACGGACGGAGAAAGGATGAAAGCCGGATGAGCTATGCATCCGCCTTCATCCGTACGCATCCGGCTCGCGCATCCGCTCTGCATCTTCGCTCTTCACCGCATACCGCTCTGCATCCGCTTTCCACCGCTAGGCTCCCGTCCGCATTCCGCTTTCCATCCGGTCTGCGTCCTCCCCCGTCCGCTTCCTTTCCGTGTTATCTCCACTCTGCTTATGCAATTTGCCCCTTTTTTAGAGCGGATAACAACGGATGGAACATTTTTCTCGTCTGCTGTGTCCTTTTTACAAACATTTTGCATCCGTTGGGCAGTGTGACAGGGTCTTTAACTCTAACTCTAAGCTTTCCCCCCAGTTCAAAATGGTCTAAATAGCACCTCCTCCTCCTCCAAACAACCCACAGAATGACTTTGTTGAACTCAGGAACTCAAATTTTAATGTCATTTTAGACTGAAAGATCTCTGATGAAAGCAGCTGCTTCTCCGCTTGCTAAAAGATGATGAAGTCCTAACTTATACTATAACCAAGCTCGAGCAGAAAAACATTTCATACAATTCTGATATTTGGGATTTTAAGCTCAAAACACCCTGAAAATAAATTAAAATATAAATACAGAGGCTTCTTGGTCTTTCCAACCATCAGATGCAAACAGGCCATTCTTAGCTATTTCAAGAAATATTTCCTATCCTAAATGTCAAGAATTTTTTTTTTTTTAATGGAAACTCCAGGCCTCTAGGCACTGTCCTTATCTTGCTCAGCTGGAAACTCATCTAACTTGGTAAACTGAAGTAGCTTAAGTGTGAAGTATTAAATATTGACACTGAAATCCAGTTATAAAAAACTCTGTTTCAAAGAATAGAGGCAGACAGAAAAATGGGAAAAGTTAGCCTTTAGGCTGTAGATTAAATGGAGACCATTTGCATGACGCCTTTCCATGTGAAAACATTTCAGTTTTAAATCAAATCAGTCCTGCAATATGTTTACAGATAGCTTCTCTTGTTACTAAAGTCTAATAAAATCATTGCATCCACCTTAACGTGTGCTTTTTTAGTACAGTATTTTAATTCTACTCCCCCCCTTTCCTAACCAGTTTTCTCTCATTTAATTATCATTTTTCCCCTTTCCTAACAGTTTTCCCTCATTTCCCATTTGGGATCAACCAAGTACTCATCTTTTGGTGGTGACAGAACTGACCACCTAGCTTAGGGGCGTCAAACTCAAGGACTGTAGGGGGCTTAGATCTGGCCCGCAGGGACACCCAGGAAACAATGAAGGATTGGCCCACGGGGCTTCTGCCATGAAAACGGAGGTCCATTTTGCAGGTTGCAGGAGGCCGTCACATCTGGAAACAGAGTTCAGGAGCCCATTTTCACTGCCAGAGTATGTCGGTCACTGCAGGTGCCTCCCGACATGAGTGACATCAAGCTGGCCATGCCCACCCTGGCCACACCTATCCCGGCCCTCCAAAGTCAAACTTTGTCATCTGAGTTTAGGGCACCTTTTGGGTCGAGTGTGACCAGCCCAGTCATCCAGCCTGTTCACAGTTTCTTGGTTTCTACCCTGGTGCCTTAACCATTACACCAAACCATTTCTTATATTGTTTTAATTTATAAACCATCTACCCCGGAGCAAACAATTTGCCACAGGTCAATCCTTGTCCAGTTAAGATTTAACCGGTTTGTATCATTTTGGCAACACTTCTGGGGCACCAACATAAATGCGTTTAAAGACTAACTGTGATAGTTATTCATTAGACTGTGGTAGAGTGCATGATTTTCCCTCCATACAGCCAAAAAGAGTGGATGTATTCTTCATCTCCATCTTCCAACTAAAACTTGACCAGGAAAAAAAAATTGTCTTCTGCATTCTGTGGGATAACAGAGAGGAAAAGGAGTGGAATGTTTAGCCTCAGTGCGGCTAATATTCCTCAATTTGGCATATGCCAGATACATTGGGCTATGTTTCCAGATATCTTCTCTTGGTACTAAAGTGTAATAAATCTGTGATCCAGCAGGCTTGAGAAGCCTATTCTCCAATCAATTGGAAAACACTAGTTGGGGAAGATTAATCTATGGCAGGGTTGAAAACTTTTTTTTTTTAAACTACAATGTAATGAATACAAGGAATTATTTTGTGGAACAGGAGGGAGATCTGCTACCAAGCCAACAACCTGAGAAATAAACCCTGAGTCTTAGACAGAAATGTAAGCAAAGAAAACAACTCAGACAAAACCCTCCCCAACACTCGGGAAGATAAAGGGATGAAGGGGAGAAACACATTCAAATTTGGATAACCTGAAAATAAAATATTATTGGCCACTATGATTTTGTTTCCTAGTCTGGTCTATCTTGAAGAGCTGATATACAATTCTTATAGAATGCCCCAACTAAAATGGAAGTTGTACAGCTAGTACAATTATTTGTTCAATTTCTGTTTATTTAGAATTAAATAACATCATCTATTAGTCTAACTGTCAGACCTGCCCCAGTCAGGTCACCTAAGGAAGAAAGACCCTCGATTCCAATTGGGTAAATTGATAGGTTCTTTTACTAAAGGCTGCTGGCTGCAATAAAGTCTAAGAACTAAGTTTTCTGCACAAAAAATTACAAATTTTCACCCTCATCCCAGCCCTCTCTCCACAACCAGTCATCTTCAGCCAATGAAGAGCTGCATGAGTCTTTTGAGAATGCTAAGATGTTTGGGGTAGTCTACATTCCAATCTCAGGGTACATGGCCTTGAATGCTGGCACAAACTGATTCCGTGGTTCCCTGGTCTTTGTCAAGCTATCATCCCCCTTTCCTATTTCCCATCACATCCCCATACATGTTTATTGTCCATTTGTTCTCTTCCCCACCCCACCTGCTCCCTCCTGGCCTTTGATGACAGGATGCCAGAGAGGCACCAAGCTGAAGATGACAGACCTGACACTAACATAATATCTGGTTATGTATTTAATAAGTTGCTCCTTCTGATCACATAAAAATACAGTTAATCCTCAATTTAGGACCACAATTGGGATTAAAATTTCTGTTGTTCGGCAAGATGGTTGTAAAGAGAGTCATGCCCAATTTGATGAACTTTTTGCCATGGATGTTATGCAAATCATCACAATTGTATGTGAGTCATGCAGTCGTTAAGAAAATCCAACTTCTCCCATTGCCTCAGAAGCCAGTTGATAAAGGTTACAAATGGCAATCACAGAATCCCAGGATGTTGCAACCATCATTAACACATGCCAATTGCCAAGTGCTCATATTTTGTTCATGTGACCAGGGCATTTTGCAATAGTCATAAGCACAAGGACTGGTCATAAGTCACTTCTTCAGTCCCATAGTAACTTTAAACAGCTGCTAAATAAATGGTTGTAAGTTAAGGACTACGAATAGTATAATTTGGTAATAAGATGTGCAGATGTTTGGGATGGCAGCAAAGGGGCTAAGCTGTACTTTCAGTTCCGAGTTATATCACTCTAATCTAGGGTCTTTGAGCTTAATATTCTTCATGTTTTTTTAAAAAAAGAACTAGAACCATAGTTGCAACTAAGCGTAACAGCTATCGTACAGTGAAAGCAATAATTCTGAATGGAAATAAGGCTGGTTTTTTAAATGTGAGAAGAAAAAAGCAGAATATGCAGACTGCAAAGGACAAGTTGATCTATTTAATTAGCACGTGCCAAGTATTTTTTAAAAATATGGTTAGTTCTTTCTGGGATTTTACAAAACTTGAAAATAGGGATTTTCAGGGATGTAGAAACAGGGATTTTCTGGGATGTAGAAGTGGAATTTTACAAGTATATTCTCAGGTAGACTTACCAGGCGTTTCCTTTCCTCTTCTACAGCAATCAGTAATCGGGCAAACTCCTTTAATGACTGAGCTATAAAAAGACACACAAAAAAACCCACATTATTTTTACATTATACTACCATGCTATTTGTCACACCCCTAATAAATTCCTTCACGAAGAATCATAATCGCAAACTAATATCCCTGGCTGTAACTTGGTAATGGTGTACAGTTCCCTGCTTGAGCAGGAGGTTGGACTAGAACAGGGGTCACCAACCTTTTGGACCTCAGGGACCACCAAACTCATAATTTTAAATCCTGAGGACCATCAATATGAATTTTGACTGACGGTACCTTGCTGACGTTGGTGGGAGAGGGAGAGAGAGATCTGATCTAACCTCTCTTCCTCCCTCCCCCCCTCTCTCTTTCTCTCTCTCTGTCTCTCTCTCTCTCACACACACACACAAACACACAGAGGCAGGGTGGGATTCATATTTCGAGCAAGCAAACTCACAAAATTAACTCACAACACACCATATACATAAATATTGTATTAAAAAAAAGAGCAACTTTTACCCAAAATCAGGCAAAGCAGGCAAGCAGATTGAGTTGCTCACAGAATTACAGATTTACTTAGAGATCTGTGTTTCTGTCATGGGCTATCTGAGTCTGCACTGCTTCAGTCTTAAGGATCTAAAGATTAGCTAGAAAGCAAAAAATTCAACGATTTCCTCCTTTCTAGCTAATCTAAATCTCCCGGCACAGCAGAACAGCTGATGGTCGGGAAAAAAAAGGAAAAATAGCAACTTAGCTGGCAAATTTGCCAGGTAAGAAGTGAGTGGGCGGGGACAGTTCCCGTGGGTTATGTGGGCGGCACAGTATTGTGTTCCTGTGCAGCCTGGATTAATTGCTTTGGGGGGGCTACTCTGGGGGTGACATTTCTCTGCAGAACATCAAAATTTTCTTGCGGCCCCCAGTTGGTGACCACTGGACTAGAAGACTTCCAAGGTCCCTTCCAATTCTGTTACTCTGTTAACTTCAAGACAATGCTCTTTACACGTTTTTCATTTCTATTAAGATACAGAAAGAAAGAGGGGGGAAAGGTTTATAAATACACAAAAGAATAGAGTTAAAACACACATGGACATACAAATGAAATGTTACATCCATCGAAGATTATATAACTCTCTAAAAGAGAAACAACCCAAAAGGTTTTTTCCTCTCACTTTTCACTTAATTTATTTTTATATTTACCGGTATAATTATTAAACCTATGATATCATTTTAAATGAGTATGACCAAGTGCATAAATATAAACAGATCAAGACTTAAAACCTATTAGGGTGCAAAGGGAAAAAAAAGATTTTTGAATTCCTACACACATATTTTGCTGATACTACAGATATCTATAAATATGCCTATGTACATATGCATGTTTGATGTTGCATGTTCTCATTCTTCTGTTTCTGTGTCATTTAAATCACCATCTATTTCCCTTTCATTGAATTTACATATAGTCTTTTGAAGGACACAAAACCCCAAGTTGTTAAAATGGCCAAATTCTTGAATCAAGTGCTCACATGTTAAATTTGAGAACCATTATTTCTGGCAATAGTTTAGAAGTATGAGTAGAAAATAGACATAGAGTAGAGCAGGCTAGTAAAGAAACATCCTATTAGATAGGATGGCACCTGACTCAACAGTAGTAACTGGGACATATTTATAATGGACAACCACTTAAGTATGAGCCAGAAAAGCGGCTGCCAGAAAAGCTAATGCAGTCCTAGGCTGCATTCACAGAGGATAGTATCAAGATCCTGTGAAGCTTTAGTTCCACTTTATACTCCACTTATAAGATTACACTTGGAGTACCGCATCCTGTTTTGGTTGCCACAATACTTAAAGAGTACAGAGAAGAGCAATAAAGAAGATTAGGGGACTGGAGGCTGAAACATATAGGAATGGTTGTGATAACTGGGTATGTCTAGTCCAAGGAACGGACAGACCAGGGGGTGAGATGATTGAAGTCTTCAAATATTTGAGAGGCTTTATAAAGAAGAGAAGATTGACTTATTCTCCAAAGAAGGACAGGACAAGAAGTAATGGATGGGAACTTATCAAAGAGAGATCTAACCTAGAACTAAGGAGAAATTTCCTGTCCATGAGAACAATTAATCAGTAGAATGGCTTGTCTCCAGAAGTTGCTCCATCATTGACATTTTTAGGGAGAAACTGGAATGATTTAGGGACTCTTGAAACAAGGGATTAGATTAGAAGACCTCCAAGTCTTATTTTGTATTCTACTAATTAACAGGAATACAGCATAATATTAAAGAGAACCCGAACTTGATATTATTTTCCATTCTTGAAGTTTTCTTTATACAGATTATATTACTTGAGCAACAAGCTCTTAGCCAAAGTATAAATTATATGCATAAAATAAGAATGGTTTAATAAACACGCCCACTGCAGACAAATTACAGATATCTCAAGAGGACTCATGTTCACTGTCAACACAAACAGATGCAAAATTATGTCCATGAAATTATCCCAGATAATTCATGCGGGAACTTAATAGATATTTCAAAATGGCAATCACAAAAATCACATTAATTTGTCATGAAGATGATTAAAAAACACAATTTGAGTTTGTGTTTGTATTCAGACAACTGCTTTAATAAAACAATTGAATTCTTGTAAACACCAGTAAAAAAAAAAAACACATTGAAATGACTTCAACAATAGTAGCTACTTCATATTTTAATTATAGCATGATCAGCAGCTGTCGCAGAATTTCTACGCCTATTTTTCCCCGATGTTGCTATACATTTTTGATGGCACAGAATACCCATGTATATGTCCACTGTGAAAACAAACATGTGGCTCTCTTCACTTTAAGTGGAAACTTTAAAAGACCAACATGTTCATTAGTCACAAAAGAAACAGGTGATAAAAAGAAGATCTTCAGCTAAGTGCTCCCGATTACGGATTCAGTATACATCCATCATGTGTGAGAGACTGGAATAGCTGAGAAAAGAGTGGAAGGGAGAGGAGACATAAACAATCAAGGCAAAGAGTTTGAATTTATTGATAGCAAACCAGCCAGGGTGATAAGAAAGCTGGAAGAAGCCCTTCAAGCCTCTGTCATAACAACTCATGAATGAGTTACAGTTTTTAGGATTCTGTATGTAACTCCAAATCAGCATTAACACCATCTTAAAACTCTGTAGTTTTTGCATCCTTGAATTTTCCTAGATTCACTTTGTAGACCCTATTGGAGAAGTTTTATTTGGATATGTAACTCCTATCTTCTATCAGAAACTGACCATTACAAATTTTAGGTACCTCTAGTTTCTATCTGGAACACACCAAGAAGTCCACTGTTTCGAGTGATACCTGTTCTGGCCTGGCCTTCGCAGAAGAAAGAAACAGATTTCCCCACAAAGAAAAATTCCTCTTTATTTACAAGTTAACTGAAATAATAATCCTTATCAGCTCGTTATGATAAATGCAAGGTCATGAGCTCCCAGCCAGGAGACTGCAAATTAAGTCAGATCAAACAGAAATAGACAAATCTCAGTTCTGGCAAGGCAGTCTTTATCACACAAAACACACAAGGAGTAAACTTTCCAGAAGTACTAATGGTTGTCTGTGACAACCAAGCCAGTCCCTTCCCCTCCTATTTATTCCTCAGCCAGGGAAGGCCCAGTCAGCATCCACATTTGTTTTGCTCATTGTCCTCCATTGTTCCCCTCTCCTATCTGCTCTGTGCATACACGCATCTGGAACAGGCCCCAGCTGTTCCTCCTCCTCACTTATCTCTGACTCCAAAGGCAACTGCCTCTCTGGCTGGGAACTGCCGAACATCCCTGACTCTATCTCTGTGTCTGCTGAGCATCCATCAGAGCCTTCCCCAGGCTTCAGAACTGGCCCAAGTTCTTCCACACCTCCTCATCTTCTAGTCTGCCACCAGCTCCGCTGGCGGCTGGTGGGCCACAACAATAGCTATCATATAGAAATAATTCACACTCACCAGATCAGCATACATAAGTAATTGATTTAAAGCTGGCATTTCTCAAGATACAAATATATAGCGCAATGAAGTTAAACAGATCAAAAGGACCAGATTGCTGCTTCGGATTAATGCACAACAGTATGAAATAGATTGATAGCACAACTCAATAGCACAACTGCTTATATCTACAGTTCCCAATAAAAAGATGCAGGCATATAATGTAACCATTTACAACTCAGACAGTTCTAAACTTTAATTTCATATATCTGAATAGCAAGCAAGCTGTTTATAGAATTACCACACTTAAAATAGCTGCTAATCAACATTGGACCATCTACAATGATTAAGAAGCGGGGATAAACTCAGGAGCGCTTTCCGATGCCAATTCTTCCAGCATTAAAATAGCAAAATAAAACAAAAACCAATATGACACATGTTAACTCTCCAGGCTACTCTATAACTGACCTTCTGCACCCAGAAACACCCAGGCAACTAATATAACTTCAGCAGTACAGCTAGAATTGTGGCATTCCTTAAAGACCCAGGCAATTGTGTTTATATGACCTGAAGCTTTCCAGGTAGAAGAAGTTAACATAGTCCAGATGAGTGGCTGTGAAGCTACCAGTGATTGTGAATGACTATCTTGAGTTCCTCCCATCTCAGGAATGGCTGTACCTAGTACACTAGCTAAACCTGTGCAAAAGCTTGCCTAAACCATAACTTCCTCCTATAAATTCAACAACAGCTGAAATCCAGGAGAAGTGCCAGAATGTAAACCAGCTTCTTCTGGGAGATCTCCATTTGTCATTGTCTTTGAAAACCTGGAAAAATCAGTCTCTTCCAGCAGAGTGCATTGAGCAATAATTGCCTTCTATCCAGGTATATAAACCTGCCAAAGAATTATGGTCCTTCTTCTAAAGAGGAAATAACTTATTTTCAGGCTAAGATGTATTGCAAGATTGTTGCAGGAATTTTTAAACATGTGAGAACACACACATGCAAGCACTACCAAACAGTGGAAAACGGTATTGGTGTTACTATATTCTAACTAGTTTCTATCAGCTATTTTAAAAAAATATATAATTAATTAAAATTTGATATATCCGTTTCTTAAACTACATAGGACAATATGAAACTGTTGTTTCTTTTAATTCTCAATGCTTCAAACCCTTTCCTTTGGGTCTTATATTAAGAGGAGGGAGGCAACAAAGATAGCAAATGATCTAAGGTAACATTTGTACAAATTGAAGACATCATATCTTGGCTGAAAAATTCTAGGCTAACACCAGTTGGCAGCAGAGTTAGATTTTTATCACTATGTCTGCTGCCTTCTGGTGGCCACCCATTGTTTTACAGGAACAGGGATGGGAATCTTAAATTGGAATATATTCTTTAGTCATCTTTGTAATTAAAATTATTAAAAAATATACAAATGTATATTTTTAAATTTTACATTGCATTATGTCAAATTGATCTATAGTCTGCTTTCCATACAAAAGATGTTTTGTAAATTAACTGTAATGGAATAGTTAACATTATAGCCAGAATAATGTCTGAAACCAAGATAACACATAGTAAACAATTGCATTTTACTTTCTGATATGTATTTGGCAGTTTCTTTTGTAAAAGTTAAAACAGGTTTGCAGCTGTTTTTCCTGGAGTTTTTCCAAATTCAGGGAGGAACGAAAGATGGCAAAATACTGTCTGAAAAAATAAAATAGTTATGTCTTTTTAATTTTTATTATAACTTATAATAAACTTTTTATTTTAACAGCTTTGCCTTCCGTAGAAAAAAATAATGTGATTCTAATTTGCTAGTTTTTATGGTTGCTTAATGTTTTTCTCCAAAATAAAGATTCTATTAACTATTCTGTGCTCTACTCCAGCACTTGGATGAGACATAAAATATAACTCAAGAATTGTTCACTTAAAATATTTTAAGGGAAATTCATATATATAGAATTTTGTTTACAGAAAAGCAGGTGTTTTTCTATTTGAAGCACTTTTCAAATGTGCTTCCTAAATAGTTCTTTAAATAAATCCAAAATGATGGCATTTTAGGACTAATCCATTTCATCAGGAATTTATCAATGTAATTATTCTTCCAGAACTTCATATCTGGGGGGGGGGGNATTCTTCCAGAACTTCATATCTGGGGGGGGGGGTCATCATACATTAAAATCACTCTACTTAACTGAAAAAATTAGAACTTATAGGTGTTATTTTCTACCCATTTGGATTTTGTTTAAACTCATAACTTCAATGTGTTTGAAACAATTCGCAGTATTAAGGATAAAATATCACAAACAATTATATAAGTGCAGGATATGGAAATACTTCATCTCATTAATTCTTACCAATATTTAAATTGTATTTGCTTATTAGGGATTTATTATAGAAACTCTAAGATACATTTTATTTTTATGCTTATATTTTTCACTTGCTTTGGAGATTT
Source organism: Laticauda laticaudata (assembly GCA_004320025.1). Classification (NCBI taxonomy): domain Eukaryota; kingdom Metazoa; phylum Chordata; class Lepidosauria; order Squamata; family Elapidae; genus Laticauda; species Laticauda laticaudata. Next base: position 87,583 of record BHFT01022341.1, read on the forward strand.
GATTGGCTGGGGAGAGATATGTGTGTGTGTGTGTTTGTGAAAACTACCTTTTTAGTAAAAAAACCTTTTTCTTAAAAAAAAAAGGGAAAAAACAAAGACAGAAAACTACAGAAAAATCAGCCCGACATCAATAGCCTGCAGGATCCTGAAAAAGATGATCAAGAAACAGGTCTGCGAACACCTAGAAGCAAGCAGTTATAACCAGAAGCCAACATGAATTTGTCAAAACAGATGATGCCAAACAAATCTTATTTCATTCTTTGACAAAGTGACTAAATTAGTGGATCAGTAAAGTGCTGTGGATTTCAGTAAGACATTTGACACAGTAAATCACACTTACTTCTTGGTAAACTAAAAAAATGTGAGATAGACAGAATGAGCACGAGATGGATTCATAACTTGCTGACAAACCACACTCAACATGTAGTCCTTTATGGAACTCCCTCAATAGAGGGGGAGGAATAAGACACTACCTATATACAAAACAGCCCTTTTAACTGTTCCAAAAAAATTACACAACCAATGAGGGTACAGATAAACCCCCAAGTGGCCTCAACAGTTCTCAGAGAGAATGCTAATGACCAGATGACTGCAAAGAAATACAATCTTTCCATGTCCTACCCACCATCCTATCAGAACTATCATTCCATCCCTCCACCAACACAACTGATGAAGCTTCTTGGATGAAAAAGAAAATGTTTTCTTCTTCCTCAAGGAAAAAAAGCCCAGTTGCCTTTTGAAAAAACACCTTTGAGAGAACTATGACCTGGATGACTGCAAATTTCCACAGATAAGAGTTGTAACTAATCATGACATTTTCGATGTGAAAGTCATTTTCAGTGTGAAAGCCAGATCTGCACAAAAACAGCCACTGATAAGTTATATTTGAAGGAAATTATTTTTGGTCAATTTCATGAATAGTGACTGTGTGTGTGTGTGTGTGTGTGTGTGTGTGTGTGTGTGTGTGTGTATACACATACACATATATACTATAAATGTGTATACACACATATAACTGTACATATATATATATACAAATATATATATTTGTTTTTTAAGTTTTTGGCGAGTACTTACATGTATGGTATTCAGCTTTTTTCAGGTATTATCCCACTTCATTATAGTTGTGCTTTTAAAGTTGTAGCAACATTTCAGCAGAATCTCATCTGCCATCATCAGGCTTCTGTAAAGACAAACACTATACAGAGCCCGATGATGGCAGATGAGATTCTGCCAGAACGTTGTTACAACTTTAAAAGCACAACTATAATAACGTGGGAAATTACCCGAACAAAGCTGAATACCATACATGTAAGTACCCATGAAAACTTAAGAATATGATTATTATATACATATACATATACATACTACATGTATATATATATTCAGCTTCCTTCCTTGATTGGGGTGGGGTGTGTTCCCATTGGTTGTGGGTTTGGTTGTGTTCTGATTGGGTGGGGTGTGTTTTCTGTTCAGATGGGGGCTTGGTTGTGCTCAGGTTAGTCTTAGTTGCTGGGGGATTTGAGCTGGTGAGCTGTGATCCTCTTGTTTGGTTTCGCGTTCGTGGTTGTGCCACATCTTCATGGTGGGTGTCAGTTCACTTCTTGTGTGGGTCAGAGGGGTTTGAAGCGGGTAGTAGTACAGCCGCGGTACGGCTTCTGGTCTGTGGTCGTGTCTCATCTTCTGTGTCAGTGTGAGTCTTTTTTCTACGTGGAAGTGAGTCTTTTTTCTACGTGGTGGTAGCATCTTGTGTGGCACTCGTGGGTGTGGGTCTGGTGTCATTCTTCATGTTAGGTACTCGTTTAAGTTATTGTTTTTAGGAAAAATGAATCTGGGCAAAAGATGAGATATAAGTATATCACACAAAATATCAATCAGTAAAATTTCAGGGTAAATGGGTTTGTAGAGACCTAAAAATAAAATGAAAAACAAATTCAATATTTTCTGATTTAGAACCAAGACTATCTTGGGTTTCATGTAAAAAAAGTAGCAGATCAACTTTTGAGGCACAGTTCAGAATATTTTATTACAACTGTTTGCTTTAATACAACTCCTTATCTCAGTTATTTAAAAAATAGGGCAATTAAATGTGAATATTTTCATAGAATCTTAAATAGAGGATTCAATAAGTCATAACAGTTCAGCACTTTTTTCCCAGTGTTGTAATTACTTCAGTGTTACTGTGTGGCAATGTGCACAACCAATAAATTTAATAAATAAAAATAAACACATAATGGCCTTGACATTTTTATCTTTGCAGCAGTTAGAGAGTTGATTGCACATAGCAATGTTTCAATTGTCATTTAAAGCCACAAAAAGGGGGAAATTTAAAGGCACCTATAACCTGAATAACATTTCCTATTCTATTCTAGGATAGACAGAAGCAAAGCAGTTGCGTTAAATCAATGGCAAGAAATAAAGATTTAGTTAACAGTAGCAACTGTTCTTTATTCAGCAGGGAATGTGCTAAAACATGTGGCTTTTATTGCCAATGGTAACACAATGAACAACATATGTGAAAACGAACTGCTTAAGTTCTCATTAGAGAAAAGAAATCATTCCAAGTATTAATTATCACAGCTGAAAGACATTGGTCAGGGTTTCTTAAATAACTTTCATCAGCTGCATATTTTATCATTAGTTCGATAGACAGAGGGGGTATTCAGCAGGTTCTGACAAGTTCTGGAGAACCGGTAGTAGAAATTTTGAGTAGTTCGGAGAACCAGCAAGTACCAACTCTGACCGGCCCCACTCCCATTTATTCTCTGCCTCCCAAGTCCCAGCTGATCATCTGAATCTTCTTTTGTTGCCCTGCACAAGAGAACGGTGCTGGAAAGCAGGTTTGTGGGGTGGGGAAAGAATGAGATTTTGCAATAACCATCCTACAGGAATGGGGACATAATGGGGATTTTACAGTGTCCTTCCCCTGCCACACCCACCAAGCCACGCCGAGAACTGGTTGTCAAATTTTTTTTAATCCCACCACTGTCTATAGATGACCATTGTGCGGTATTGTACTACGACTGTATGCAAGGTTCTCCCTTGCATAACACTCATAAGCAGAGGTAGCAACTAATATGTAAACATTGTAGAAAACAATGCAAAAGCAACTATCAAAAACATCAGGTGCAAAGGACAAAAAAAAATATCAAGATTGCTGTTCTTTAAACAGCACAAATGTCAGAAAAAGGCATTCAAACAAAAATGTCTAATGTTATGAAAAGTACTAGCAGTTTACCACTACTAAGCAATACTGCACTAATATGCTGCTTATGAAACCTATTATTATTGAGATACAAGTTAAAATGTAAGTAAAGGTAAAAGATAAAGGTTTCCCTTGTCCAGTCATGTCTCACTCAAGATCAGCGGTCGCCAACCGGTGAGCCGTGAGGAAATTTTGATGGGCCACAGAGAAATCTCACCTCAAAAGCACCCTCCCCAAAACAATTAATCCAGGCTGTGCAGAAACACAAGTGCTGCACCACCCATGGCTCGCTGGAACCCTCTCTGCCCATTCACTCCTTACCTGGTAAACTTGCCTGCTAAATTCCTATTTTTCCTTTTTCCGACCATCATCTGTTCTCTGTGCCGGGAGATTTAGATTAGCTAGGAAGCAGGAAATGGTGGGATTTCTTGCTTTCCAGCTAGTCTTTACATCTTCAGCTCTGCTTTTAAGTACAGCCGAACCTCCCTTAGGACTGAAGGTTTGCTTGCAAACAAATTCAGTGCAGACTCACGGCAATCAAATTTGAGAGACTGAGCTAGCCGATGACAGATAGATAGATCATTGAATGATTCTGTGAGAAACTCAATCTGCCTGCTTTGCCTGATTTGGGGTAAAAGTTGCTCTTTTTTGGATTAAAAAAATCAATATTTACATACATGGTATGTTGTGAGTTAATTTTGTGCTAGCAAATTTTATGAGTTTGCTTGCAAGCAAATTTTATGTGACAGACTGAGCTAGCTGATGGCATAGATAGATCTCTGAATGAATCTGTGATTCTGTGAGCAACTCANTGCCTGCTTTGCTTGATTTTGGGTAAAAATTGCTCTTTTTTTAAATAAAAAATCAATATTTATATAAATATTTATAATATTTACATACAAGCCATGCCCAGCCAGTCACATGACCACCAAGCCACATCCACAAATTAGGCCACATCCACAGAACCAGTTGTGGTCCCTGGAATCTAAAATTATGAGTTTGGTGATCCCTGAGGTCCAAAAGATTGGCGACCCCTGCTCTAGTTCATGGTGCCCATCTCTGTTTCTTGGCCGAGGGAGCCAGCGTTCTCCGAAGACAATTTCAGATAATAAATAATCAGAGTTGGGAGGAACCTTGTAGGTCATCTAGTCCAACCCCCTGCCCAAGCAGGATACCCTACACCATTTCTGGCAGATGGGAGTCCAATCTCTTCTTGAAAGTCTCAAGAAAGTCTCTGAAATTTCCATGGTCATGTGGCCAGTATGGCTATATATCAAAGGTGCACGGAATGCTGCTCCTTTCCCACCCAAGTAGTACCTATTTATCTACTCGCATTTGCATGCTTTTGAACTGCTAGGTGGGTAGGGCAAGGAACGAGAGCTCATCCCGTTGGGTGGAGCTTAGGTCTCGTACCCTGGCTGTCAGCTGATAACTTGAGCGTCTTTAACCGCTAAGCCATTGTGCCCATACTGTAAGTACATAATGTAAAATGCCCTATAACAGAGGTGTCAAACTCGAGGCCCACGAGCCACATCCAGCCTACAAGGTGCTTAGATCTGGCTTGCGGGGTTACAATGGAAACAGTGAAGGATTGGCCTGCGATGCCTCTCCCAGTGAAAATGGAGCTTGGGCCGCACGCAGCCCTCCCAGGCTCCATTTTCACTGGCAGAGGGCTGCAGGAGACTGTCATGCCCAAAAACAGAGCCCGGATCCCCCCAGCCCCAGCCAGGCCACCACAGGTGCCCCCAACACACAAGTGATGTTGAGTTGGCCATGCCCCCCCCATGGCCACACACCCCCAGCCCCCCTGAAGTCAATCACAACCTTGATGCAGCCCTCAATGAAATTAAGTTTGACATCCCTGCGCTATAATGTACGGGTATTTAAGACTCCTTTTTGACCTAAATTTAAATAATGCTTAAAGGTTTTCGATTATTTTTAATTCCAGTTTTAACCATTCTGTCCAGCACTTATACTGGCTCTTTGCACAAATACTGAATTTAATTTTTACACTTCCAATTTTCACTTTTGCCATAGTTTTACTTAACACCCACTCTAGGTCACTGCTGATTATACAGTTAGAAATACAGTTATTAACCAGGATGAAATTAATTCCCACCAGAGAGTACTTCAACCAATCTTTATATCATCTTGAATGCTTTTTCTTAACGATGCAAACACTTGACACTTTTGCTACTTTTCATACCAACTGATACCTAACTCAGATGTAAATGTAAACATTTAACTTGGAGAGACGAGCCAAGGAATCAACCTTCTGCTCTTGGAAGATGGATTATTATTTTTTGTATGTACATCTCTGCCAAAAATGTAATAATGGGTTAGTGAGCCATTATATGAACAGTTCACATTTTAAAATGGAATCATTAAGTTTTTCTCTGACACAAGTTTGTCACTATATTTTTTTTGCATAGTTTATTTTTATTAATCCATCTGAATAGAGCTGGAAGGGACCTTGGAGGTCTTCTAGTCCAGCCCCCTGCTCAAGCAGGAGTTCTTATACAGTTTCAGACAAGTGACTGTCCAGTTTCTTCTTAAAAACCTCCAGCGATGGAGCACCCACAACTTCTGAAGGCAAGCTGCTCCACTGGTTAATTGTCCTCACCAGTGGTGGAATTCAAAAATTTTTTACTTCCGGTTCTGTGGGTGTGGCTTGTGGGTGGCATCGCTTGGTGGGTGTGGCTAATGTAAAATCTCCATTCCCTTCCCACTCCCGGTCATCCAAACTACTCACAATTTCCGCTACCAATTCTCCAGAACTGGTGAGAACCTGCTGAATACCACCTCTGGTCCTCACTGTTAGGAAGTTTCTTATCTCCAGGTTGAAACTCTCCTTGATCAGTTTCCATCCTTTGTTTCTTGCCTTACCTTCTGGCGTTTTGGAAAATAAATTGACCCCCCTCCTCTTTGTAGCAGACTCTCATATACTGGAATATTTCTACTATGTCATTTTCCCCCTCCGCCAAATCCTTCTTTTCTCTAGACAAGCCAAACCCAAATCCTGCAACCTTTCTTCGCATGTTTTAGTTTCCATCTTAGTTGCTTTTCTCTGCATTTTTTCCAAAGTCTCAACATCTTTTGTGCATTGTGGTGACCAAAACTGGCTGCAGTATTCCAGGTGTAGCCTTACTGAGGATATATAAGGCATTAGTAGATCAGAAGATGGACTTACCAAAAAAAGAAGATATGATTAAGTAAGAAAGAATACAATGGACATAAACCAAAGATTGCCTGGCCTTTGCAAACTACCTTTCCCTTCAGGCCTGGCCGACGGACGCAAAACGTATGCATAAAGGACACAGCGGACGAGCAAAATTTCGGGGGTGGCTCCATCCATTGT